>LUCW03002319.1:22500-27500 GCA_001586965.3 Sphaeroforma sirkka | reverse complement strand
AGGGAGGATACCGTATGCATATGTATACGTATATTCGTATATAATTAAACTTGTGCAAACGTATCGTCCATCACATAGATGTACACGTCTAAGGTATGTCATACACATGAATACACTTATACACGCAAGCACTGGGAAAACACACACACACACACACACACGCCAAAGGATATGTTACGCAGATCTACTACACAGACGCACACACGGCAACCTTTCATACACAATTCATACACACATCAACACAAGAGTCACTCACATGTTCACCATTGTTACTATCACTTCACACACTCAACTCATACACACATCAACACAAGAGTCACTCACATGTTCACCAGTGTTACTATCAGCGCCACCACTCCGACGTCGCAGAGTTCGTTCTGTTGGTCTTCCAATTCCTTTGGCGTTATATCCTTCTCCATGAAATACCTCTGGAATTCTCTTTCTCTCAGTTTCTGATTGAAGGATAAAAATAGAATTGCTCAATTAATCAATAGCATGGTGCCCGTCTCTCGAGTAGGGCCCCATGCACTGGTAAGCTTGCAATCCTCCATATATAGAACAGGCTACGTTATTATGGGAAGGATCGCAGGAAGTCTGACATTGAAAGCTTTTTCTTCTACGGTGTGTCTTCATTCGCCTTCCCAACATCAGAGAGCTCTCTGGTGAACTCAATGCGACTGAGTGTCATCAGTAAAAAGCCACACACAGCAATCATACGAAAACACATGATTATTCCAAGCACGAGTACGTATACAAACAGGTACACCCACACACCCACCCACCCATATATATATATATATATATGTATATATATATATATATATATATATATATACGTATGTATATATATATATATATATACGTATATATACATATACATATACATATACATATACATACATATATACATATATATATATATATATATACATATATTATGTAATAATATTATATATATATATATATATATATATATAATATATATATATATATATATATATATATATATTATATATGTATATATATATATATAATATATATATATATTATATATATGTTATTATATGTATACATATATACATATTATTATATTACGTATGCGTAATGCGTAGTATGCGATGCGTAATGCGTATGCCAATAATGCGTAATGCATTGCCATGCGTAATGCGTATTGCGCCATTGCACGTATTGCACATGCGTAATGCATATGCGTGCCATGCGTACACATTGCGTAATGCGTATTGCGTATTGCGTATTGCACATGCGTATACATTGCGTAATGCGTAATGCGTATGCGCGTGTCACATTGCACATAATGCGTATGCGTATGCGTATGCATTGCATATGCGTAATGCGTATGCGTAATACGTATGCGTATACACATGGCGTATATGCGTACGTATTGCATATACACATGCGTATGCGTATGCGTAATGCATATGCACATATGCGTGTACATGCGTATATGCGTATGCATATGCATATGCGTATGCATAATACATATGCATATGCATATGCATACATGCATATTATTGCATATACATATGCATATGCGTATACATATTCATTACATATGCATATGCATATATGCATATACATATACATATACATATACGTACATATATATATATATATACATAAATACACACACAAAAGTTGTAAGATGTCTATGCGGCATATACATACCATACAGGGTACATGCTATCAGGTGCATACCACACACCTTTCCATCTTCCGAGAACTCGCCGGGGAACACAATGCGACTGAGTGTCATTAGAAATGACCAGCACAGTCTGCGGTCATGATAACCAAAGCTCTGTGCGTGTTTAATCAACACAGTCAACAGCCGATGCGAAGTCACGGGCACCAATACGTCCAGCAGATCATCTGGCCGCTTTAGTATCTCTCTGTATGTATATGTACACACACACACAGCACATACACACACACACAACACACACACACACACACACACATATATATATATATATATATATATATAAAGAGAGAGATAGAGAGAAAGAGATAAATTTATGGGCTGGTATTGTGCATCCACGAATGCTTAGGTTGAAGGGTTTTGTAGGTGGGTTGGTGGACTAAAGGTCATCTGTAAGTCAATCACGCATGAGATACACAACCCCCCCACACACATTCTGTAATAAACGTACCAATAAACACCGAGCATTCTGCGTCTATCGGTAAGGTGAGTGTGTTTGTGACGATATTTACGTAAGCGTCTCTGCAATAAACGTACCAATAAACACCGAGAATTCTGCGTCTATCAGTGGG
The DNA here is from genome assembly GCA_001586965.3 of Sphaeroforma sirkka. Taxonomy (NCBI): domain Eukaryota; class Ichthyosporea; order Ichthyophonida; genus Sphaeroforma; species Sphaeroforma sirkka. Next base: position 25,211 of record LUCW03002319.1, on the reverse strand, counting down.
GTCAGTGTGTTTGTGACCACGTTTACGTAAGCGTCTCTGTAATAAACGTACCAATAAACACCGAGAACTCTGCATCTATCAGTGGGGTGAGTGTGTTTGTGACCACATTTACGTAAGCGTCTCTGGAGTAAACGTACCAATAAACACCGAGAACTCTGCATCTATCAGTGGGGTGAGTGTGTTTGTGACCATGTTTACGTAAGCATCCATGCCATCCAGAATGCATCGGCTGAAGGTGTCGTCAACATCAGCCGCCAGAAGTGCGTTTGTGCCGTTGATAGAGCTAGTGGTAGCGTTGGAGCGGTTGGGGTGTAGCTTTGCCAGAGACGGCGACTCGAAGTGAGAGGGGGAGTGTGGAGTCTGAATAAAGAGGGGTAGATATGGATACTAGTATTATAGTACCGGATGTGTAGATGTGGGGAAGCGTGTAGGAAGGGCGAGAATGTAGTAGGCGTATGTATAGCGGTAGAGGCTTCTAAAATCAAAACACAGACCAAGACCCAGACCCAGACCCAGACCCAGACATATATATATGTATGTATATATATATATATATATATATATATATATATATATATATATATATATGCAATATGCGTATGCGTATATATATATATATGAATATATATATATATAAACATATATATACAAATATAATGTGTGTGATATGTTTATATATGGGATATATATATATATATATTATATATATATATATATATATATATATATATAATATATGCATATACATATATGCATATACATATACATATGCAATAATACGTATGCGTATGCACGTATACATATACATATGCGTATAATGCATGCACGTATGCGTATGCATATGCATGTACATGCGTAATGCGTAATGCGTATGCGTAATGCGTATGCGTATGCAATGCGTAATGCGTATGCGTATATGCGTAATGCGTATGCGTATGCGTAATGCGTATTACGTAATGCATGTAATGCGTATGTCGCACCATAATGCGTAATGCGCAATGCGTATGCGTAATGCGTATGCGTATGCGTAATGCGTATGCGTAATGCGTAATGCGTAATGCGTATGCATATGCGTAATGCGTATGCGTAATGCGTATGCGTATCACGTAATACATATTATTATGTAATGTATATATAATATATATATATACATAATGCATAATACATAATATATGCGTAATAATGCACACATATGCATACTGGGACGGGACCTGGACACACAGGACACGGACACAGGACACATTGCACGTAATAATGTCGTTTATCGATGTAATAATAATAATAATATATATAATAATATATATATAATATATGCGCGCGCAATGCCGTGCGTACGTACGTACGTACGTGCGTACGTACGTACGTACCATACGTACGTGCGTACGCATACGTACGTGCATTGCGTACGTACGTGCATGCGTACGTACGTACGTACGTACACGTACGTACGTACGTACGTACGTGCGTACGTGCACGTGCATACATACATACATACATGCATTATACGTACGTACATGCGTACGTACGTGCATACATACGTACGTACGTACGTACGTACGTGCATTACACGTACATACGTACATACGTACGTGCATACATACGTATACATGCATACATACATGCATAAATGCATGCATGCATGCGTACATACATACATACATACATACATACATGCATACATACATGCATACATACATACATACATACGTGCACGTACATCACATCACATAAACCACTTACTTAAACACACCACATAAACCATCACATAACACTACCACACAAACCACCTACATTAGTTGAGTATGATATAGCCCGCACCCGTTCGGCACTGTCCCGTTTGGGTGCAGTGGCATTGCCTGCCTCAGGCGCACTTCCTCTGCGTAGTACTGCTTTGTCGCATGCTTTGGCTTCTGCGCGTGTTACTGTTTGTGGTTCTGTTTGTGTTTGTGTTTGAGTGGTAGTCGTAGTAGTAGTGATTGTGGGGTAGGTATCTTTGGGGTGATAAGGGCCCGAGGATTTGGTGCTGCCGTATGACTCATCGCCCGATTGCCGACGGTCGCCTGGATGAGTGTTTTATAATATATTAATGTGTGTTAAATTATATCATGTGCAATGCGTGTGTACATTTAAGGTCGCCTGGATGAGAGTGTCTTGTATTATATTAATGCATGCGATTAAATATGATTGTATGTCTTTTAAGGTCGTCTGGGATAATTCTATACTACAGCGTGTGTAAAATTACATCACGTACTACATGCTTCTACGTCGCATGCGTGAGTGTTTTATATTAGTGGGTGTTTAGATATACCAACTACACACATAAATTACAATTGATGATAACACACTATTCATACCTTCTATATTCAATCTATACTAATAACTCACACACGATACAATTGATGATAACACACTATTCATACCTTCTATATTCAACATATACTCATGACAAACACTCGCTACAGTTGATGATAACACACTATTCATACCTTTTATGTTTAATCTATACTAATAACTCACACACGTTACAATTGATGATATACACACTATTCTATTCATACCTTCTATATTTAACATATACTCATGACATACACTCGCTACAGTTGATGATAACACACTATTCATATCTTCTGTTTAATCTATACCAATAACACACACACAATACAAATGATGATAACACACTGTTCATACCTTCTATATTTCATATATAGTCA
>LUCW03002319.1:15000-17500 GCA_001586965.3 Sphaeroforma sirkka | reverse complement strand
GCGCGTATGCGTAATGCATGCATTGCACATATTATTGCGTATGCGTATGCGTAATGCGTATGCGTACATGCGTAATGCATGCATATGCGTATGCATGCGTGGCCGTGCGTATATGTATGCGTAATGCGTAATACGTATGCATAATGCGTAATGCGTATGCGTAATGCGTATTGCGTATTATTATTAATGCGTATGCGTAATGCGTAATGCGTATACACATTATGCGTGATACATATATTATGCGCGTATGCGTTATTGCGTATGCGTATGCGTATGCGTGATGTGCGTAATGCGGTATTGCGTGATGCGTATTATGATTATTGTGCATATCATGCGTAATGCGTATGCGTAATGCATATTGCGCATATTACATGCATGATGCGTGATGCGTGATGCGTATACGTATTATTGCGCGTTGTTATGCGTATTATGCGTGCATACATATACATTATGCGTGATGCGTATATTATTATTATTGACATACGTGATGCGTGTCGCGCGTTGATGCGCGTGTGCGTGCGCATACATGCGCATACACATGCGCATATTGCGTGCGTGCACATACACGATACTCACACGCAAATGGTCACGTGCACTGCTGCGTGCGCGTGCATTGCATACGCGCGTGCACGTGCGCGTGCGCGTGCCGCGTGCATTACGTGCATGCGTACTGCGCATGCGCGTGCGCGCGCGTGCACATGCGCATGCGCACGCGCGTGCATTGCACATTGCGTGCACGTGCACATTGTGCGCGTGCGCGTGCACGCACATGCACATACACGTGCACACATGCATGCACGCGTGCACACGTGCTGCGTACACACATACACACGTGCGTACACATACACGTACACGTACGCGTACACATTGTGCGCACACGTGCGTGCGCGTACATATGCACACGCGTGCGCGTGCACGTGCGCGTACGCATGCACGTACGCATGCGTGCCACACGCGCGTGCGCGTACGCATGCACGTACGCATGCGCATACGCGCACACGCACGTACACGTACACGTACATGCATGTGCACACACACACACACACACATACATTACATATATATATATATATATATATATATATATATATATATATATATATATATATATATATATATATATATATATATATATATATATATATATATATAGACATACATATAATACATCTACATATACATGATACATATTCAGATACAAAGAAATATACGACACAAATTTTATATAATCTTAATACATAAGACAATAAATATTCACTAATATATATATATATACATGTGCGTATGTGTATGCGTAGTATTTGTCACTCATATGATGTGCAGGCGATATAACACACTCCCAACAGACAGTTTAACGCGGCTTAATACATAATCACAAAAATATATACACTACTAATTTATATTATACTAATATACACATGTATCATATGTATATATGATGCAAACTATTCACAACAACACTTGCTGTCATAGTCATATATACACATACATGAGATATATACATATTATAACCCATCCACAATACATGTTATCATACTAATATATACAAATACATGAGATATATACATATTATAACCCATCCATACGCTTGTTGTCATACTAATATGAGATATATACATATTAAAACCCAACCGCAAAAATTGTTATCGTACTAAAATGAGATATATACATATTATAACCCATCGACAACACTTGTATATCATACTAATATGAGATATATACATATTATAACCCATCCACAACACTTGTTACCATACTAATATATACAAATACATGAGATATATACATATTATAACCCATCCATACGCTTGTTATCATACTAATATGAGATATATACACATTATAACCCATCCACAACACTTGTTACCATACTAATATATACAAAAAAATGAGATATAAATATTTTATAACCCATCCACAACACTTGTTATCACACTAATATATACACATATGTTATAACCTATCCACAACGCTTGTTAGCTTACTTAGCGACAGCCCTCTGGTCACAGAGGCGGTGCTGACGAGCGGAAGCTCATCGGTACTGTCGCCCATCTCATCAATTCTCGGAGTGGCTGGAGTGATGGTCGTCAAAGGTCTCCGATACCCTAAACCCAACCGACGCAATGAGAAGAGGATACAGTGGTCAGGTTAGGCACAATGGGGCCACAGTGAATATAATATAATAATCTGATGGAGTGTTCGGCTGACATGCACAAAAATACACACATGTATTCGGAAGCTAGGTGTGTATTTGCGGGTACGTGTACGTATCCGTGGGCATGTATCAGCGTGTGTGACGCCACATATGTCCTGCCAAATTCAAAATGAAAATAGACATACATACACAAACACACACACACACACACACACATATATATATATATATATATATATATATAAATATAATGCCATAATAATGTATGTATGTATGTATGTAATGTAAGTATGTGCAGCAAAATGTACAGTATGCATGCATGCAGCATGCATGCATGCATGCATG
>LUCW03002319.1:0-12500 GCA_001586965.3 Sphaeroforma sirkka | reverse complement strand
CATATATATACACACAGATATATGTACACACGTATACGCTAGAGATATATGTACGCACACATACACTAGACATATATGTACACATACATACACAAGGTATCTATACATATTCAGGTCAACATACAGAAACAGAAACCATTGGAAAAGTCGTAGAGGGTGTAGGGCTGCTACACGCGAGATGAGAGGGACTGCGTACAGGCCACATACATATACACACATATATATACACATACATATACACATACATTCTCACATACATATACACATACATTCACATACATATACAGATACATTCACATACATATACACATACATTCACATACATATACACATACATTCACATAAATATACACATACATTCACATACAGAACACAACACATAAAACACAATCATCATATGCCGCAACATAAACAAACACAAAAAAGTACAAACATACCAACACATACAGATCACAAGTGTGCACACACATAAGTACGTGCCGTTGACACAGGCGTGATGGGTATGGGACTGCTTCTGAAGGGAGGACGTGCGCAACACCCCTGATCACATACATACATACACACATTCACACACACATATCTCATACGTATACACACACATTTACATACACACACACACACATTCACACATACACATTCTCATACGTATACACCCACATATTTAGCTACATACACACACACACATTCTCATACATACATACACACACATTGACATACATATACACACACACACATTCACATATACACACATACACACACACATTTACATACATATATACACCCACATTGACATACACATACACATACATCTACATACATATGCACAAACATTCACATAAATACACACACACATTTAAACACATATACACATACAGACCACATGCGTGCCTACACATTCCTACATACTGCTGGTAAAGGCGTGGTGGGTATGGGATTACTGCCCGTGAGATGGGAGGGCATACGCACAGGCTCAAAGTCCATATCATTGCCACTGACTGCGAGTAAGTTCTCATGCACCAGAGAGTGAGTAGTCTTTTGTTGGGCCGAAGGGCGATTGTTCAGCTGCTGAATCGGGAATATAAGGGGACGGGGATTTGGTGTTTTTTTTTGAAACGTACAGAACCAATTTTGGGAAATTGAGCCATTTAGGAACATAATTAGGTACATACATAAATACATACCTACATAGATACATAGATACATAGATACATAGATTCATAGATACATAGATACATAGATACAGATACAGATACATAAATACATAAATACAGAAATACATATATATATATATATATATATATATATATATATATATATATATATATATATATAAAATTGGGATTGTGAGTTTCTATTGTGTGTTACGTCCGTGTGATATTCAGAGATTGGGATGATGGGTTGCTATTGTGTCATGACCACATGGTATTTAATAATGCACAACTGTCTTGTTGGGGGGAAGGGGTGACATCGGGTGCGTTCATAGTGTCATGTCAGTGTAGTCTGATGTTCGCAACTACGATGGTACGTACTTCTTCGCTCAGAGGCAACGCAAAAGACTTCTGCTTGACTATTTCTTACTTGCCCCTCCAGATAGGTGACGGCATGGCACGTTCATTGGACGGTATATAGAGAACACATTGAATCTATTTATAGAATTACTCTGGCTATAAATAGAACTAACCGTTCCGGAAACCAAGTGCGCATTGTTGTTGACACCATTGACACTGTTGTACTCGTTGACATTGGCCATGCTCAGCGTTTTGTATGAATCGTAGTGTTCCTCCTGTTCTCGACGCGCTCGGATTTTCGCACGGAATACCTGAGAGTAGGTAGAGTAAACGGATATAATAGATTGCTATAAATAGAACTGAAATGCCATATCGATTGTAATAGTTCTCCTGTTTTAGGCGGACGGGGATGTGTGTACGGGATGCGTGACAGTAGATGGGTATATGTCAATTGGTCAGCCGAGAGAGATATAGTGCCTGAAAGTAAATCCCCGAGGGTATGTGATAAACATAAACATATGCCATATAAATATATATATATATATATACTATCAAGACTGAATGCGTTACGCCATGCATACACCAAGCTCAACCTGCTCGTACTTACCGAAGACATAATTCTATAAATTGCACCGTTATATCGGGACAAGCCGGGGTGACCACAGTCACAGACAACACACACCTGCAACACAGCCTTGGCAATGGTCTGTTCACGCAGGAACTTCTCTGTGTTGTTCATAATGGCCGACAGTGCACCTGTCTTCACCTCTGAATCCTGAGCGTAGTGACACACCAACCGCAGACTCTCATTGCACATGTTACGCTGAGTGATGTCAAGCCATCTGTGGAAAGGTTGTACAGGTGAGTAAGGGTATGGGTGTGGGTATTGGTATGGGTATGGGTATGGGTATGGGTATGGGTATGGGTATGGGTATGGGTATGGGTATGGGTATGGGTATGGGTATGGGTATGGGTATGGGTATGGGTATGGGTATGGGGTATGGGTATGGGTATGGGTATGGGTATGGGTATGGGTATGGGTATGGGTATGGGTATGGGTATGGGTATGGTATGGGTATGGGTATGGGTATGGGTATGGGTATGGGTATGGGTATGGGTATGGGTATGGGTATGGGTATGGGTATGGGTATGGGTATGGGTATGGGTATGGGTATGGGTATGGGTATGGGTATGGGTATGGGTGGGGTATGGGTATGGGTATGGGTATGGGTATGGTGTACACACACACACATATATATATATATATATATATATATATATATATATATATATGCCTACATATATACATATCTACACACACAGATAAGCCATACTAAATTAATAGAATTAGTCACACGAATGTACAACTCACCTTACAGTCGACGATAAGTACAGAGACATGAATAGTGATATGAAAGCTGGTCAACGAATACACTACATATAGATATATACATGCATAATTGCCTCATACGCCCTATCACACGTCGATACACAAAATTGACAGTGATCGAAGATAAGCAAACGCACTAGCTACATAGCACACCGCTCCATCGCCGAAAACACCCACTCACTCACCTGACCGTCGACGAGAAGCGGTACAGGGACTTAAACAGAGCTATGAAGATAGGCAGACGTGTAGGGCCGCCTATGGTAGGGCGTAAACCGGGTGCAAAGAACGCCTCAATACACTCCATTGCTGTGTCTACCACAAAGCGCACCATGGCATCAGACATGCTAGCTGGGCGGACGTACACATTGGGCTTGGAGAGAGAGACGGCCTGGAGGAGGGGGGGGGTATGGGGAATAAGTATACGTGCGTGCGTGGGTATGTGTGGGTGTATGTGTGGGTGTATGTGTATGTATGATTTTAATGCAAATAAGAATATATATATATATATATATATATATATATATATATATGATAATATATGTATGTATAGTTATATATGAATATATGACTATATATGTATGTATATGTATGTATGGCTAGATATGTATACATGACTATATCTCTCTGTGGAGGTACGCTGCAATTGACGAATTTCAGTCAAAGTGCTCGCAGACTGTACGTAGACATTTGTTCTGTATGAGTATGGATACATAAAAACATGTATTTATACAATCAGATATACACACACACACACACACACATATATATATATATATATAGATTAATACATACATAGATACATACAAAAAATTGATACGTATATACCTCGATATATACATCCTGATAGACATACATACATACGTGCACTCATACATACATACGCACACATACATCAAAATATACTGCCATAGGCAAACGACTACACATATGCATATACAATTATATGGGGATACATAGATACACATAGATACACAAACATCCAAATCGTATACCTTCTCAATATCAGCCTGGAATGAGCTCATCAGCTGCCACATGAGTGAACTGGTGTACATCTCCGGCACATCCATCTCAGTCTCTAGATAGCAATGCGTAAGGAAGTACACATACGCATTCTTAACCGTATACGTACACGATTTATGTACTACCACTTTGACCACATCGCCCATAGATACCAGCGACTGGCACTTGATTTCCGTATAAAAGTTTTTGCCAAACGTACAAGCGGCTAGTACTTTAATTAACAGCAGATGGTATTCGAGTTCGCTATCGGTGTCTGTGGCCAATTCGTCTGTATGTGTGTGGGGGGGGTGTTGTTTAGATGAAGGATAGTATACTTATTTAGATGATAAGGAAGGTTGGTATGATTTGATAATAGTAAGACATAATACCAATATTGGGATGACTTTATACTAGTCTGAAGGTATGAACATAAGTGCATGTGCAAGGTCAAATGACCTAGAACCCGAAATTTTGGGTATGGTATAGACATATCCACACATACATTCATGCAATCAGACAGCTGAATTCGAATAGTATCAAGAACAACACGAACAGAGTAATAAACATCGATGTATTTATGTTAAAAAAGAGCACATCCACATGCGCCACAGTTGCACTGATATATATAAAGATATATAAAGATATATAAAGATATATATATGTATATTTATATATATATACATGTACACAAGCATCGCACACAGACACAGACAGACACAGACACAGACACAGACACAGAGACACAGACACACAGACACAGACACAGACACAGACACAGACACAGACACACAGACACAGACACACAGCACAGACACAGACACAGACACAGACACAGACACAGACACAGACACAGACACAGACACAGACACAGACACAGACACAGACACAGACACAGACACACAGACACAGACACAGACACAGACACAGACACAGACACAGACACAGACACAGAGACACAGACACAGACACAGACACAGACACAGACACAGACACAGACACAGACACAGACACAGACACAGACACAGACACAGACACAGACACAGACACAGACACAGACACAGACACCAAAAAAACACACACACACACACATATATATATATATATATATATATATATATATATATATATATATATATGAATGATAGTACGCGCAATCTCATGTTCACCTGTTGTTTCCATGAGTTTAATGAAATGATCGAACAAAGCTGGTTCATTATACAGTAGCAAGGTCTCCTCAGTCCCCTGAAGTAAGGCATTCACCACTAGATCCTGTATAGAAATGCATATATATATATTATGAAGTTACTTTCAAACTAGAAAATACACGTGTCATACAAATTGACAAATTCAAAATCGAATTGGGATTAAATAACTTAACAGGATTTGTCAAGCCTCTTTACTAAAGAGCGCATGAGCACAGAACAACTACATTATCATCCAGACTTTAAACGAAGCAGTTACCATAAGAGGTTATACATAGGCACGCATGGGCGTATCTTGATCGGTTTTTTATAAATACATGAACTATCATTAACATATCAAAACTGTCATGCATACATATATACATTCATACATACACACATACATACATACATACATACATACATACACATATATATATATAAATATATACATACACACACGCACAATATATATATATATATATCTATATCTATGTCTATATCTATATATATATATATATATATATATATAAATATAAATATATATATATATATATATATATATATATGTGTGTGTATATATATATAAGCTTCCCGTACCTGACTACGACGGAGGATGTTATCACTAACCAGGACCATTGCCAAAAAGAACCGTAGTACATATGTGTGCCGTCCCCTCGCCTCGCCAAAGTTAACCAAATCAGTGAACACACTCTCTCCTATCGACAAGCAGTGCTGCAAGTTGTCCTGTGTGTGTAGTGTGATGTTTAATAAGTAAATGAGGTAGAATTCAGATCTAGCTATCGCTAGACATATAGGCTTTTATAAGAACACACCGTAGTAACCAGCCACTTCTAAGCTTGCGGAGATTGACAGTATACTGATCTTAGTAGTCTTAAATTCACGGGATTAATAAATCCAATATTTAGAATTAAAAAATTAGATTCAAGCCCAAAAGTAATCTCAAATTTGTGTAGTTTTTGGAGAACATACCATACACATGTAACGCATTGTGTTGATAGCCCCTTCACAGCGATACATGTCTTCCAGAAAGAAGTCCAGATACGGTCGCAGCAACCGCTGGTTTTGTGGGTTGCAGAAGCAGAATCTGTGGCAAACGAACAAGCAAATAAATGACAGGCAAGGGAAGGACGAATATATATATATACCATATGCACACATAAAAGCATCTATACTGCACAAATATATACACAGTGCATTGTACATGTATCACTATACAAATTCTAAGCTTTACCTCTGAAGAAACGTGTGTGCACCTCGCTTGAGTTTGAGCATTTCTGGATCGCCCGCCAAATGAGGGACATGCAACAACTCCAACACGTGGATGTGCGACTGCAGATTGCGCAGAAGCCGTTGGTTGGGTTCGTTGTTCATGTACACACCGACCTGTGAAGTACGTAATAGATGTCGATGTAGATAAGAAGAGAGTTGTTGATATATATATATATATATATATATATATATATATATATATATATATATCATAGCAAACCAACCTGTTTAAAATATGATAGTATGTATTTATGAAGTGAGTCGTTTATGTAAAATAAATATATGTAGTCGTATTCGATATGTCTGATTGCACTGACTTAACCTCATCCCAAAAAGTCTATTTGTAGCACACATCAATCTTTTTATAGACATACCTTATCGCCCATGGATCCAATATTCGCTCTGATGCTATGGTCTAACGTTTGCACCCCACACTCACACAGCGTATCCGATGAGTCTGATTCGGATTGCACTGACTGAGTAGGGCCTGCGAGTGACAGTCCACAGTTACTGCAGCACGACAGCTCACACAGATTCTGTATAAAAATATAACAAGGGATTACATGTATGAACAAAGGCAAAGAAACGAAAATTCAAACATCAGTGAGTAGATGGATATATATGTGAATATATCAATATGTATATATGTATATATGTATATATGTATATATATACATATATATATATATATATATATATATATATATATATATATATATATATATATATATATATATGTATACATATATATATATATATATATATATATATATATATATATATATATATATATATATATATATATATATATATATATATATATATATATATATATATATATATATATATATATATATATATATATATATATATATATATATATATATATATATATATATATATATATATAGATATATATATATATATATATATATATATGCGCATGCTAGCCTTTACATACCTGTAGTCGTATCAAGATATTCTGTAATTCTAAATGAGTGGTTATGGAATCTTTCTCGCCCAGACGCTTGCTCGATTTGCGGCTCAGTTTCTTCTCCTTTGATTCTGATCCCACTGATAGGAACAAGAAAAATCAAGTTTTAATTGAAGTAGACCCTCTGCAATGGCATGGGTATACTAACAGCTACTCAGTTAGCTGTGATATTCTGTGCGCGTAAATATTTACTTAAACACCTGTATTGCAATATATATATATATATATATATATATATATATATATATATATATATATATATATATATAGTTTTTCAACTAATCACAAAGACATAGGAATTCTGTATATAATCTATGGTGCGTTCACAGGTATAATAGGGACGGCCTTTAATGTAGTAATAAGAATGGAACTTGCAGGTACAGGAAACCAAGTATTAAATGGAGACAATCATGCGCAGATATATATATTTATATATATATATATATATATATATATATATATATATATATATATATATATATATATTTATATGCTGCACACCCCTAAAGAGGAGCCAACGCGACATCCATTGCATTAATATGAGGCACAATCTCTGTACGTGTAGTGTTGACCACAATGATTGCTATGCACATGTGGACTGCAGCCCACCACGTTTACGTATTCCATCAACTGATAACCACACGCGTACTTCAGACTATCTACATACTCCTATAGCCAAGCTCTACGTTTGCTTTGAGATGACATTTTGCACCACATACGTTTGCTTTGAGATGACATTTTGGCCAGTTTGCTACCGCTCAGGTCCGATGTGCTGCCGTAGCCCACACCCGAGCCACTCGACAGAGTCCCTTTGACACCGGAACTGGACAGCTTGGCATTCAACTGGCTGCCCACTGTATTGGGTACGAGGACATGTGACATGTGACATGATATGGTGTGAATAACGGTTGTACTGTGCAATTACCACATGTGTATATCCTTGGGGTATATATGACAGATACATACATATGAATACACACGCAACCTTGGTATATTCTTCAGACACATACACATAAAGACACACACACCCCTGGTATGACTTGCTCGAGAACACCGAGACAGATAGTAGCCTGCACATATCGAGTACCAGCATACAGTACCCACCTACCACAAACAGGTGCACAACTGCACCCATAACTCACGCCTCTGCACCTGTCCCACGTACAACTACTTTAGGACCGCCTGGAGGACAGGAATACCAACATACTATAGACAGGTGCACAACTGCACCCATAACTCACGCTTCTGCACCTGTCCCACTTACAACTAGTTTAGGACGGTCTGGAGGACATGTACATCGCAAATGCGCTCTATTACAACATACAATGATAGAACATATGAAAGTGTACGCCAATCGCACACCTACAAGTAGATATACTGCTCAGCGATATGTGGAAAACTATAACGACACAACTACATCGGGACAACACAAAGACGGGACAGCTATATATGGACAATTAGAACGGGACATCTTTAACAGGATAACTATTTTTGGACAACTATAACGGGATAAGTATAACTGGATAACTATGACAACTATAACGGAATAAGTAAGTATTGGATAACTATATTTGGTCAACTATAACGGGACAGCACTATAACGGGATAACCATATATGGACAATTATAACGGGACAGCTATAACGGGATAACTATATATGGACAACTATAACGGACTACTACAATCCGTACGTTGCACATACCATCGACTGCGGTGCTCTTGTACACCCATAGCTCACTTTTCTCCACCATGACGCGCAACTGGTCTAAATCAGCCTTAATTGCCAGGTAATTGGACACACTCTGGCCACTCACAAGCAATTGCACCTGCAACAACAATGAAGCGAGATCATTTGAGATATCAATCATATATATATATATACATATAGATATATATATATATATATATACGAACATCCATTTTGTATCGAATAAATATACCTAGTACTACATATACATACACAGATGCATATACAAATATGCTTAAGCACATATACGTATATACATACAAATATCTAAGTACATGCATAAAAATATACACATGCATACACACACACACATACATACACACACATATACATATACCTACCTGAGCAAAGGCTTCGACCGCCTCTTCTCGTTGTGTGAAGTGACGAATGAGCAGTCGCAGTGCGCCGGTGGCGAGTTCAGGGCAATTCTCGCGAAGGCACAAATCCAACAACACGCGCACGATGGTCAACAGAGAGTGAGGAGTGGTCAGCGCAATTTCTATGTGTATCGTGGGAAAAATAATACCAAGGATTTTATGTCGAATTATATAGTCAGCTGAAAATTAGGTGCTGATTAATAGTGCAATTAATCAACAGAACCTAGTTACAAGCGAGAAAGGCGCAGAGCTTTAATTTTATCATTATATTTGATGGGTCTATTCGATGCATTGGTGAAGTGCATAAATATTGCATATATTGCATATATATATATATATATATATATATATATATATATATATATATATATATATACATACTTACACACACACACATACATACATACACACACACACACATATATACATACATATATACATGTATATATATATATATATATATATATATATACATTGGTATTATATATATATATAATATATATATGCTATATATACATACATGCGTCACGTACACATGCGTACATACATACGTGCATGCACATACATACACGTATATGCGTTATCATTATGTGTGCATTACATGGTATCATCGTCAATAATATGTATGTATATATTAATATGTTATTGTAATATATGTATAATAACATAATGTTGGCAGGCAATATTGGCTGGCTGGCTATAATAATATAGCGTAATATTATACATTGTAATATATTATATATGTAATGGCTTACTATGCATTATTATTATTATATATAATTATGTATTAAGTATTGTATAGTTAATATATATGTGTATTATGTATTGTATGCATATATATATATAATATGAAATATATATGTACATATAATAATATTATGTAATATTATTAATATACTATTATAATATGTATAATTATAATATATAATATAATAATATATACATATGTGTAATATTAATGTATACATGATGGCTGATATTATATATATATATATGTTATATATATATATATATATATATATATATATATATATATATATATATATATATATATATATATATATATATATATATATATATATATATATATATATATATATATATATATATATATATATATATATATATATATATGCTGCCATATATACACACCTTGGTGGTCAAGTGTTTTGCGCATTTTGACCGCATCATCTCCGCACAGAGTGTTCCGTCGCGGAAGGGGACTTATGGGTATACCAGAATCTGAAATAGTGGTTACATCCTCAAGCAAAGCCTTTCGGGTTCTGTTCAGGAAACTCTTAGACCGACTTCTAGCCACCCGGGGCATATCACCCTGTAAATCATGGCCAGTATCTGGGTCTATAGAAGACATGCTTTTAACCGTAGGAACCTTCGCCGGTTTCTGGGGTGGCTGTAAAGTGCAAGCGGGGATTGGGTTTTAGATTTGTGAGAAAGATGGTCACTACTCGATTCCACGGGAACACATATACCCATAGCTAAGTATGGTACAGATCTAAATTGTACATAGCGTCACACTACCATCTATAACTACGAGGTATAGAAAGTATATACATATATATGGGGGATTCAGGATTGATTCAGGATTATAAGTTATCATCAGCATGAGTAGTATGAATAGCACGAGTAGTACAAGTATTACAAGTAATAAAAGTAGTACAAGTAGTATGAGCGAGTATATATAATATATAAATAATTAAATATATATATATATATATATATATATATATATATATCAGTAAATACAATCAATGAACATACCCGAACCTCATCACATTCTTCGTGAGCACTGCTTCCATCGAGAATGTCACTGAACTTGCGCCGAAAGACATCAGCTATCTGCATCTCAATGCGTTGCACCACTGGACCGTAGAGGTCCTCATCTGCGTCGGTCATGTTGGCGGGTTTGCTTGGCCGAGGAGCGGTGGGCGTACTGGCCCTGAGTATTGGAGAGTGTGTGTATAGGTACGCGTACATTGAAGGGGGTGAGGGTATGAGTATGTAAAGGTTGTATACACAGATCAAGGTATACGTATATGTAATGCACCTCTATGCGTTGCACAACGGGAGTTTAATGGTTGTTGGCCATCGCGCGCAGATATAACTAGTAGGTGCTACTATCTTTAGATAACACAAACAAACTATTTTTAGAACGCACCAACAGACCTCCTCCAAGTACAAAAATAGTGGGTAACGTCATGTTGGTAGACGATAAAATGAGCAGGAGCTGCTATTTATAGAACACAAGAACAAACTCACCTCAATGGACCTCTTGACCACAGGCGAAGCCACGGCACTACGTGTCTGTACGTATCATCATCCCAGAGTTAAACTAGTAGCTGCTGCTATTTTTAGCACGAACAACCTTTTATTATAACACGTGAACAACCTAGTTTTGGAACACACGAACAACCCTATTTATAGAACACACGAACAAACTATTTTTAGAACGCACCAACAGACCTACCGCAAGTACATAAAAAGTTTGGACATCTTGACCATGAGTGAGAACACTGCACTACTCGAATCGTCCTGTCGGCTTTGGTTGCGATCGCCCATGGTGACACTACTTCTCGTGGACACCCCTGTAATTAGGGCCAACAGAAAAGAAACAAACCCGAAAACAGATTAGGAGCATAGCCAAAACTGGTACATATGAAGGGGAACGTTTCTGGAGACAAAATCAATAGTATGCACCCAAATGCATATCACAGGGAAAACAAAATAGTGCGTTATTTTGAAGGGATGTGAACATAAGTAAAATATGGCACAACAGACAGATTCAGTGACATCAGGCTAGAGACAGAAAGACACACACACATCATATATATATATATATATATATCAGCGTGCTTTTTTACTTTACATTTCACTTACCCGAATGATTGCGACTGGCGTTAACGTGCGGAGAAACAGACAGATTCAGTTGTGTTAACCCAGGCATCTCGTCTGTGTGAGAGGCTCCACTCTCCGAAAGGCCACTGTTGCGACCA
>LUCW03002318.1:52500-58771 GCA_001586965.3 Sphaeroforma sirkka | reverse complement strand
TATCGTTGCGCCCATCGTACCTATGCTGAAGACAGACCTGGACGTAATTCTCGCGTACACACCGTGTGTGATGTATACAAGTAATGATGGGTACTACTAGTGGTAAAACATTTGAGGACGCTATAGTTAAACTGGTGCTATTTGAAAACCTAAGAAACCTGTGATTTTTTTTAGAAAATGTGGCAATGGCTGTCAAGACTAGAGCTTTAGCCGTGTGTTGTTTTTTTAATTGTAGTACGTACTACTAGTGTATGTATTATAGATAAAGCTACCGTCAAGCTGAGGTGAAAGGTGAAATATACACACATGTAAGGCTGTTCGGATGTGCTACTGTGTTTATTTTTGGCCCAAAATACATACAGAGGGGGGGGAATAACAAATTACAACAGCGATATTGAACCCTAGTTTTGCCCTAGTTTGTGGTACATTCTCAAACCCTAAGGTTGTAATTGAATAAAATATTGTTTGATATATACAAAGTGTCTGGTGTTTCAGAAGGCTATGGTTTGGGACTGTAGTAGAGCCCCTGTATAGATAGGTCCTAGATAGCCTGATTTTTTTTCAAATCGTCTACGACATCAGAATGATCAGATATTCCAGTTGGTCACACACGATATAGTGGGCCAATACGTATTTATTTATTATATTGGGTCAAAACGTGCCGCATCTGATTAGCTCGGTTCCAATCAGTGATATTAATAGTCGGACCTCCAAGAACAGGCTGCAGGACCGGCCTAAAATGACCTACTCATATATCATATATGGGGTGGACCCAAGTAGAAATTGGACATATAAAGAGGTAAATAGACACCTTTTATAATAGATTTGGACATATATAGAGGGTATCAATATATGTGATATATATTTATTACAAAAAAGTATCATAAGTCAAAATAAGCTGGGGGTGGTCGTCGTTGGCTAGTTATCTATCCAATGAGATGGCAGTGATTAGGTTCGTTTGTCGCCTCTTGTGTGAGTTGGTACTGCCGGTAGAGTGTAGACTGTAGGGCTGTAGGCTGTAAATACCAAATAGTCTCAAGCGAGTGTGTGGACTGCGCTCAGCTGTTTTTATTTATAGCCTCATCAGCGCTACACAATAAATTTGCATAGTCTTACAGCTTTATTACAATGAATTTTACACATTGTAATAAATATGTATGCGCGGTTCGGATGTCCAAATCCGATCTCATCCCTAAGTTCGTACGATTCTAAAATCCTAGTAAAATATATATTTATGATGCTAGTTTACGACCAAGTTTTGTATATACCACGATTCATTTTCGCGGACTAAATCCTTTGTCGCCAGCAAAATAGAGTAGTGGATACGCCCTCCATTTCACACCTGTGTGAGCACCCGAACCCAACAACCTCATTCACCGAGCCATGCAGTAGACTTTTCACTGGAAGGGGTTTTCTAAACCAATAGCGCGTAATTTTGTACCACGACGGAATTGACAAAGTAATAGAGGTAGCTATAGACGAATAAAGTTTTATTGAGTACGTATACAAAACAATGAATTTCTTCTCGCAAATTCAACATACCTTTGCTTCTCCACTCTCATTTACGCAGTTTGTAACGGTACTTGATATCTTCGGAATAACCACAGCATGTTGGCCACACAACAAATAGCACACCCCGCCCCTGTTGGGGACGATGGTGAGGTTAAAGATAGTTTCACCGATGAATCTGCGTTCGATCTGGACCTGGCATGCAATGAATCACGCACATGGATGGAGGCAGTTTTGCAAGAGGCAATCCCCGGACAGAATAATAAGCCGTTGTTCCGTGAGAATTTGAAGGATGGTCAGCGTTTGTGTCGGTAGGTGATTGCGCAAACATGTACCAACCAGCGTTACGTATGTTTTGGTTGAGTAGACTGTGTACCAACACTCGTGGGTTGATTGTGGAATGCTCTTCCTCATAGTATTAGTTCGTAGGCTGTGTTGATTCACAAGAATGAAAATGACTGATAATATACATGTACAACTCGCTGTTTTGTTCAGTGGTTCCTACTGTGTGCATAGTTTTCACTCCAGCATCAAAATATCATATGAGGGATAGAAGTGTAATGCCGTCATCAATAAAACTAACAATCATGAATACGTTCGAGGTGTTGATATCGGTATTAATTAGATACGGATATCTTGTCTTTATTATTTTTTAATGAGAAAATTGTTGTAGTGAGCACATGCATTCATGACACAGTGCTCATGATGAAGCAGGCATGTGTTCACTATGTATATGATAGGAGTAAATACCTTGGACCATGCCGAGGGTGGCACAGACAATGTAGCTTGGATGTGTGAATTGGCATTAATGGTTGCACGTAGAGAGCTAAGGTTCATGTTCAGTACTAACAGTGGGTAGCGTTTTATACTTTTTGCTCTACGGTTGCCTGTAAAAACAGTGCACGCTTTCCATTAGCAAACTTTTGCATTAGATGACTTCCATATGTGTGCCATAACTGGTCACATGCGTAATATATCGATGTTAATGATAGAATCATGATACCAATTTTAATAGCGAATACAAACAGCAACAATGTAGCGTATGGTAAACCACAGTACATAAATTGAGCTTCGATTATTTGCTCTCAAGCATATCTATCGCACATGCTTAGAAAATTTTATTTTTAGTCATTATACCTGAAGATTGTATTTTGTTTATGCTCAAGCTCCCTGGTATAGTCATTCAATAAGTGCTGTCAGAAACTTCTCAATAAGCATAGCCTTACTTGCACTACACCGTAAGGTAAATACTTTGCATTCCCCTCTATCCACGGCACAGTTTCATCAACTGTATCAAGCCACAGTCGGTCAAGAGCATCAACAAGATGAAGGTACCCTTTGCCTGCTTCGAGAACCTGGCTTACTTCACCACCGCCTGTCGTCAGATCGGACTCAAGGACACCCAGTTATTCGTCAACACGGACCTGTACGGGGCCAACGAGAAGGTTATCTCGGGGTTGAAAGACGAAGATATTGCCGCCAGCACCTTAGCAGCCGAGAAGGAGGATGATCGTCAACTGCGTGACTTCTGCATTACTATCTACTGGCTGGGTCGTGCGGTACGCGAAATGTCTGACTACAAAGGGCCGCAGCTGAACTTGGCGGCGTTCGTGAAGTTGTCGTGCTCCAGGTATGGTTTATAAATAGAAGGATTTACAAATATGGTGTGCGTTATAAATAGATTGTTGTATAAATACGGCATGGATTATAAGTGGTTATATAAATATGGTATGGATCATAAATAGATGGTTTTAAATATGGCATGGGATATAGAGATAGTTACATAAATATGGTATGGGTTAAAAATAGATGGTTACATAAATATTATATGTTTTGTAAATAGTGAGATATATAAGTACGATATGGTTTAGGGACAGACATTTATATAAATAGAAAATGAAAGTTGAATACTTGTACTATAGCATATAGTGTAGAGTAAAGACGATATTGGCCTTTTTACCTACAGGCAGTGTACAGATGCACGAGACACATAGCTTGGTTTAGGATGATCAATATTAAAAAAAAGTTATCTACATTTTTTCACATCTTCACAGCACGTGATAATAACAGAAACCTTTTCATACAGGTTTGCAACACAAAGGTGCGAGGATGAAATCATATGACTCACACATATGTGGTACTAACCGTAGCGCTCCCCTATTCTTTTGTATCAATTAGGTGCCAGGATAAGATCACGGATGAACAGTACATCACTGATGGTCCTCGCAACTTCCACACTGATTGCTTCCAGTGTGACACGTGCACAAAGGTACCCGCAGCCAACACCGACTACAAGTGGGACGGCTACCAGAACAAGCTCTTCTGCGCATCATGCCGCTGTGTCAAGTGCAAGGAAGGAGTCAATCTTGGAGGGGTAAGACACGCTTATTTATATATATATATATATATATATATATATATATATATATATATATATATATATATATATATATATATATATATATATATATATATATATATATATATATATATATATATATATATATATATATATATATATATATATATGTATATATATATATATATATATATATATATATATATATATGTATATATATGTATATATATATACATATATATATATATATATATATATATATATATATATGTATATATATATATATATATATATATATATATATATATATATATATATTGATATATGTGTGTGTGTGTGGGTATGTATGTGTGTATGAATATGTATACCAATATGTATATGTATATGTATAAGTATATATAGTTGAATATATATGCATTTGTATGAGTATATGCATGCATGTACGTATGTATGTATGTAAGTAAGAATGTATGTTTGTATCTAACAAACAAATCTGCGCGTCTGGCCATACAACTTGCATCAGAATATCAAACGTCATTGTCAAACGCCGATACAAAGAACGCACTATAACGTGACATAGTTTCAAATCCCACTCATACCAACGTACAACTTTTATCAATCTCTTACTTCTCACAGATTCCGTTCATGCCCGTGTGACGCCGACGCTAACGCCAAGATATGTCCCACCTGCGACCGTGAAAACCAGTGCAACCGCTGTACCAACCATCTGGAAGACCCAGTCCATGCTGTGAAGGATGCAAAGGGCAAGAAGCACTGTCCCAAATGCGTGTGCTCGGATGGAGACTGTAACAAACCCTTGGTCGGTATGTGGGAGGGTATATGCCTATGTATTTGTATTGGTATATGTTGGCTTATATGTGTGTTTGTTGGCCTGCATGTGCGTTTATATACAAGTGCAAGTATGTGTCTCTTGCTGCCAAGAGTTCTAAGAGCATAAAGTATCATCCTATGTGTGTGTGCACCAATCTGCCACTCTCAAACCCTAAACTTTATGTGTGTTGATTTTCGTATCCAGTTTTATCGATATTATTGTTTATCAATATATACTCGATGTGTGTATATATATTTATATGTCCATGCTGTCACGAATTCGAAAGGTAAGTAAGTATGTTCTAATGATGGCGGCAGCTAGTCTTCATATGCGATGGCAATATTTGTGCATATGTGCATCTATCTATCACGATATATAAATGTTTGTGCACATGTGTGTTTATCTCGATATTAGATATATATGTATATGTACCTTAAATACGCATAAATGTACAGTACTATCAAAAACAAATTCAAGGACAAGAAGAACCACTACAGATACTTTCCGCTGGTCACTGCAACAAACCTTTAGTTAACATGTGCATACAGCTGTGTATAAACGTGTAGTTATGTGTCGCCATGCGCAGGTACATACTGTCATCTCAACTGAACTCATTCTATTCGACCATCCCTCACACAAAACCCTAAAACCCAAAAACCCAAAATCGGAAACCTCCCACTCTCCCGCAGGTGACGAGTATGTATCTGACGATAAGGGCAGTAAGTACTGCCCCGACTGTGCGTGCCAACGCGCCGAGTGTGGCAAGTACACCGGCAGCACACCCGCGGTCGTGAACGGCCACAAGTACTGCCCCACTACCTGTGTGTGCCAGGATAAGTCGTGTGGCAAGCCTTTCGTCAATGACAAGTAGGTTTGGGTGTGTGTTGATACCCTTAGAGCTATACTGTATATGGGTATGCATCACTGGTACACGTGTGGTATGCCCTTTGTACTGTATAGCCACAAGTACTGCCCCACTACCTGTGTGTGCTAGAACAAGTCGTGTGGCAAGCCTGTCGTGAATCACAAGCAAGTGTGTGTGTGTTTGTGTGAGTAGTCATAGAACTTAAGTGTTAAAACGCCAACACTCTGGTGTTCGGTATGAAAATAGAATGTGTTCTCTTAAGTAGCTTGTCTAGTGGTGCCAATGACAGGTTAATAGTGTATGTGTGTATACAGCATTGATACATTTGTGGTATGCCCGTTGTAGTGCATGGGCACAAGTACTGTCCCACCGCCTGTGTGTGTCAGGATGAGTCACGCAGGATGAGCCACAAGATCAGTCATGCACATGATGAGTCATGTGATTAGTCATGCAGGATGAGTCATAAATTAGTGTGTTCATATACTTACCACCTGTGTGATAGAACCTATGTGAAGTTCTAACAAACTATGGCATATATGTGGGAAAGCTTGCTTTTACATATGTAGTTATCTACGGCTGCCTCATTATCCGTGTGACACACGCCAACACCATACCCATACTAATCATACACGCTCATGCTACACATCTACACTGTCTGCAGGTGTAAGGAGTTATACACGTACCAATCATACACACTTATACTACA
>LUCW03002318.1:45000-47500 GCA_001586965.3 Sphaeroforma sirkka | reverse complement strand
ATATCAACATTATTATGTTAGCATATTATGACATTATCATACTATTATATAATAATATTATTATATTATTATTATAACATTATTATAATACTACATACCAGTGTCTGTAACTAAGCATCTCACCCTTCCCCACACTATTCCCATCCCCCCACCCCATGTCACCTGTAGGCCTGCGGGGCGTGTCTCTGTGATGGCTGCGAGAGTGTGCTGAACAAGGGCGAGCGTACCATGTGCGCCGCATGCACATGCACCGAGTGTGGGGTGTTGTTGGATGATGATGAGGAGACGGTATGCGATGACTGCGGCGAGGGCAAGACCAACCACGTGAGCAGGTATGGACCCCATCCTACTTGTGTGTTGCTTCGTTTATTTGTATTGTATGCGTGTATAAGTGTGTACATAGATAATGTATTGCTTATGCGTGTATATGTGTGTACATAGATCTTATATGCGGATATGTGTGTAGATAGTTAGTGTATGCTTGATAGGGAGGCTGCATGTGACGGCTGTGATCAGGGCAAGGCCGACGATGTCATTTGGTATGATATATATATATATATATATATATGACACATGCGCACTAGTTTGTTCTCAGTCAAAACCATTGTATGTTTAAGTGTGTGGCAGTATTGTATACGAGTAGGTGTGTTTGCATGTATATGTAGATATATAAAACATGTATATCTACAGCATGTAAACATCGTGGTAACTATCGCTCTCATCTGCAGCACACACACATATATAAATATATATATATATATGTATATGTATGTGTATATATATATATATATGTGTGTGTGTGTTTGTGTGTGTACATATATATATATATATATATATATATATATACTCCTCTCATATCACATGTTACTTCTTTCTCGCATTTGCAGACAAACCCGTCGCGCTGATCGCAAGGTCAACAAAAACAAGGCCAAGGCACCCGTCACAACACCCACTCCCGCTACGAGTGCTCATATCACCACCCAGACCCAGCCTAAAGGCGGCAACAGGGGGTCTATAAATAAGCCTACTACCAAAGGCAACCCGCTGGGGAGTGCGGGTATTGGTCCCCAGAGGGTTGGTGGTGGCGAGAAGGGCCGTGTATGTGGCAGATGCGATGAGGCGCTGGTGAGGGGTGGAGTGGTCAAAGCATTGGATAAGGAGTGGCACAGAGACTGCTTCACGTGCAATGGGTATGGGGGGAGAAAAATGGCTGGTGTATTTCTAGTCTATTTATAGATTGCTTGTGTCTGGTGTTGGTTTATTTATAGATTGCTATAGATTGCTTTTGTATTACTTTTACAATCCTAGATATGACTATAACTTACACTACTACAACAATATAATATACATCCCCTACTTTTATAACTACCACAACAACTATTCCTTCAACAATCTTAATTTGAATCGCCTCATCTCACCTCCACAGTTGCCAAGGTGATCTGTCCAAGGGTTTTCTCAACCACGAGGGCCAGCCCTACTGTGCTGGTTGTCATGGCAAGGCCGCAGGTCTCCCCAACTGTTTGGGCTGCCACGAGACTGTATCTGGTGGGTGTACTATGTACTGTATCACAACTCTTTTGCAATGTGTGTCATGTCTTGATTCTAATGGTATATTAGTATATGTTTGTATAGGTATGTTATAGGTGAATTGTAGGTGTATTATAGGTGTGTTAGGTGTATATAGGTGTACTCTACTGTACTACATTTGTATCGTGTTTTTATAAAGGTGAACGATATTGTGTCATATGTTTATATATATATATATATATATAATGTACTACACTATATATATATATACAAATACTGTACTACATTGTGTATTACACCTACTCTCCCCAGCCCCCAAACCCCCAAAATTCTAAACCCTGCACCATTACATCCAAAACAGGTGCGTACCTGAGCCTGGGCGACAAGGGCAGTGCCTTGAACTGGCACAAATCCTGTTTCAACTGCAACAGGTGCAGTACTAGCCTAGGCGATGCAACCAACTTCCAGGTGCAGGACGCCAAGCCTATCTGTGGCCCCTGCTACGCTAAGTAGAGGGAATGGGTCGTTAGGGCTGCGACGGTCATGGGCAAGGGAGGACGCTAGAGTAGTATATTGGCTTATTTATTGATAGGTATACGGGTATAGTATAGTATACGTCTGTGTATAGGTATGGTATAAGTATACGTCTATTTAAAGTATAGTATACGTATACGTCCTTTATATATAGGTACAAGTATACGTCTATGTATAGGTATGGTAAAAGTAGACGTCTATTTATTTATAGGTACAAGTATACTACGGAAGGAAGGATGTATGCGCCCGTGAGACGGTGTGCGTATATGAAGTCCCCGTCTCCTGTACATCAACTAGACAGTTCAGAACAACTCGTTAACGGTTTAGTGTAGACACCAGTGAACCAGCTCGAGCTCTCTACCGTTGTGGGTAATGGATTGTCCGACGAGAAATTTACGCAAAACATTTATGGTAAATAAAGCGATCATACCTTTTTCAT
>LUCW03002318.1:35000-40000 GCA_001586965.3 Sphaeroforma sirkka | reverse complement strand
GTGCTACATGCAGATTTAGGCATATAATTAGTTATGAATGTGCACACAGCCTCGCACACGGATGTGAATTCAATACGGTGTATATACAATCAGATTTTGTCGACACCTGCTTATACTTTGATTTACGACCTCAGATGAGTTGTCTGATGGAGATACACAAGGCGCATCCCATAGTAGTCAACGTTGATGAGAAAGACGTAAACTCGACAGTGGATGCATGTCCGCACCAAATCTGGATGTTTGCTGAATTCGTTCGCGAATGGACATTCTCATTCACAAAATAGATTGAGATGATTTCCGTACATCAATAGAATACTTCGAACCCCGGATACTTTCAGGTCCAACTTAGTGTGTTCAAGAAGTACGTGTATGCACCTGTATACATAAAAGAAAGATACTACATACACAATTACGTATGTATGTATGAAGCATACAGCCCTATAATTGCTGTGTAGTAGCAGATCAGTATTCGTACTCGCACTTAGGATAGTGTAAGAATATTCGTCACGTATGCGTACAGTTTGCGCTGTAAGCGTAGTAAGCAATTTTTTATACAACCGGGAAAGGTATTAGGCTCCAAATTAGACCTCTGTTACCTGGGTGTGTAAAGTTCTTGGTTAGTCACTGGTGAGGCTTTTCGCGATGAAAGATCGTCCATATACCCAACCACCGCTACCTTTGAGAAACGTAGCATCTCACACAGCAAAAAATGCAGAAAGAAGAAACAAGCAGGATGCATTGACACACACTGACACGTGTCAGTCAAATGACATGCGTACACCAACACATCGCCGATCGCAGGCACAGCAGATGACACCGGATGACAGACCGACATGTGTTCCAACAAAAGATTACTCAGGAGCACGTGGCCAACAGCCTTGGACGGATCTAACGAGTCACACAAGTACGGATGGAATTAGTAGTATAAGGCAACGGATGGGCACGTATAGGCGTGATAGCACACACTCTAGCGTACAAGCCGATTCACATGGTGTAGCTAGCAACACAGACGATGCTGAGCACGCAAGCCCTGAAAGTATCCCAATGGACGTCACACGTGTACGCGACTGCACACCAACACGTGTGTATAGCCAAACAGAGCATAAGCGCCCACAGCCACCATGCCCAGTGCATACTGCCTCATACAGTGGTCTTGAGGATGCGTGTGAAGTTGTGGGAGACCATGTATGTGGTACCGGACAAATAGAGAGGAAATTGCAGGAGTTGGAGAGCGAGCTCATGCGGGTCGCCGGTAAACTCAGGTTTGAGAGACTGCGTGATGAAGAGGATTTGCTGTCTGATGATGAGAAGCTGTACGATTATCTGAGTGCACATTGGGAAGGTATGGATGCCACACGTTGCGTGCTCATAAGTACTGTACTTAAAGATTTTGTTATTGCTTTTGATAGTATCCGGATTTGTATGTCGATGTGATAATGATGTGTGTGATGTATGTTTGAACTACGTGGCAGATGGACTTGTATTTTTGCGTGCCCGTATATATATATAGTTTAGATATATAAAATATGCAATATATATATATATATATACATATATATATGAGTGTGTGTGTGTGTGTGTGTGTGTGTGTGTGTGTATGTATATGTACATGTATATATATATATATATGGCGACCTGTGCATCGATGTAGAAGCAACCGCAATGCTTTCTGCTGAAGAATTCGTCCTGAAGATGAAAGCTAGATTGATCCACCAGTTGCATGAACAAGATTGTTTTATCCGCAATGTACACTGTGTATATACAAAAAGGATGTTGAGATGGACTGACTACGCTTAGCTCTGTATGATACCTAACTGAAAACAAATAGCTGCACACAATCTAGACAGGGTATCCACATCAAACATGTGCAACTATACATACCTGCGTAACATCTTTTTGCCGAGGGCCACCTACTGTTGGAGAACCTGGATGTATATACACCTACAATTGGCACGGGGATCACAGTATTGACACTAGTTGCGTATGTGTCAACCTATACATTCTATTGATTCAGCAGCGTAGGCCCCCCTTTTTTTTGCCCCACGCACTGCCCTCTCTCTATGCTCTGAATGTTCTGCTGCTGTGGCCACCTATGAAATCAGGACTGAATTCCGATCATAGGCTCCCATTTATAAAATCAGGACCGATTTTTTAATTTATATGCTGGCCACGGATAAGCGTAGCTCTAATCCGAGTGAGCGTAAAGCAACATGGAATCGACAATAACAATTTGTTTTATCAAATCTCAGTCACCTATTACCTGACTGCACTGTAATTTGGAATCAAATGACTTCATCAGTCGAAACCCGCTAACAATTGAGTTCGTTCTATCAAGCCGTTTGCTCCAAATTCAAAATATCTGATGGGTCTAGATTCCCGATTCTTCCTGTCATTCGGCTATGCCACTACAGATAGCAATCGCAACGCAGCCCTGATCAACGAATTCGAGACTCAAATGCGAGACATGACAGCCTTGGAAGAGCGGATAAATATGTGTATTGGTAAGTACATGTAGGTACTATTTGTAGACTCGGACGTTCTCGAATCTACTCTTTGCAGATCTGACTTCTAATATGTATATGCACACATCCACGTGGCCTGGCGGGACCAGAATTTGAGACCGACCAACGATTCCCCGGCAAAGCATTTGGCTGAGGTTCTGTATAGCCTCGCGTTGCACTGATAGATCCATCGGTTTACACACTGAAAGAATAGAAATATATGTTTGTCTATGTCCATGTGTCTATGTCCATGAATATCTGAATCTACAATCTTACGTTCCTTAGACTTTGTTTGACCTAGCCAAGTACAAATGCAAACGTCGCAGTGAAGTATCGCTGGTGCAAAATATGTCCATCGGGGTTTTGCATAGAGTGCCGGAACGTAAATAGATGTTAGTTCTATGTGGCTATATCCATGGATATGTATATCTACAGTTATACGGTTATTAGAAGTGCGGTGGCAGTATATATATAATGCAGAGCAACTTGGCTATTCCTAGCCTTGTACAGGAGCGAGTATGCAAGGCAAACCGTAGTAGTGAGGTATGGTTGTTTATCCTCTGCGTTGCGCTATCGGTGTATTACCTTTAACGCACCCACATCTGTGGAATAGTCTGCTGTGTTGGTCGGCAATTTATATGCTTTCTGACTATTGGAAGTCAAGTGTCGTATATTCTCAGTTGCTACAAATTGCTAGTATCTACGATGTCTCTAGCTGGAAGAAGGAATATCTATGCCAACCTTTGGATACCCGGGCTCATAGCTGCTAACACACCTTGTTATCCCACCACGCGTGTGGCTTTCATTTCTTCTCACAGCCGACAATACCAGACTAGAGTGTGCACTACGGCGGAAATCAGACTCGCCGATTCTCAGACCCAAAACGGCTGTAGTTCATGATATGAAACGCAGGCGTGTGCAGAGTAAGATTGACCTGGTGCAGACTATAACACGTGGCCTCATGATTGGTGCAGGGATAAACCCGTCGGATATAGGCACCACCGATGCAGATGAATAGACACTATAGTAGAGAGCGTATAAAAGGACACGGGGATAACCTGTCAGATATTGAAACCTATAAAAAAAGACACGGGGATAAACCTGTCAGATATTCAAACCACCGATGCAGATGAACAGACACTATTATAATATAGAGAGTATGACGACAAGGGGATAAATCTGTCAGATATTGAAACCACCGATGCAGATGAACAGACGCTATTATAATATAGAGAATATGAAGACAAGGGGGTTAATCTGTCAGATATTCAAGCCGCCGATGCAGATGAACAGACGCTATTGTAATATAGAGAATATGAAGACAAGCTGATAGACCTGTCAGATATTGAAACCACCGATGCAGATGAACAGACACTATTATAAGACAGAGAATATGAAGACAAGGAGATAAATCTGTCAGATATCGAAACCACCGATGCGGATGACTCGACACTTTAATATAGTGAAAATAAAATTGAAACGGACTGGAATTGTCAGATATTCAAACCACCGATGCTGATGAACACAGACACTTTAATATAACCGATATGGAAATATCAAGTTTGATGTGATTGGTATCTCGTCACAACTACGGTACGTTGCATATATTGAGATCATGTCTCCGGAAGATGCTTCAGTCAAAAGTATAAAACTGAAGGTAAATAAATATAGTGTCAATGTGCGTGTCTATTTAAATAGCGACTTTTGGACTTGCCTTAGTTTTCTTGGTTGGACTGTTGGAATATTTATACGTTTACGTTCAACATTTATATTTATCGGTGATGGTCCGCCCCAAGCTTGTGGATTTTCAAATTTTGGGTGGATTTTGGGAGCCCTGAGGGTCCCTTGTATCTGTATTTCAAATAATTATTTTCAAAAAAATAATATCAGGTCTCTTTGAGTCTCTTTTTTTCAGTCTTTTATTTACTGTACCAATGTACATTGTACATGACTGTTAAAAATATAAACGTTTAAAACTTATATGCCGAACATTTACGTTCATCTCTCACTGTCGGACTGGGTTCACCCTTGGCCCTCAGCCCTAATTAGGGCTCGTTACTCATCACTGTCATCACAGGCCACAGGGCCAGATCGTCAGTCTGTGTGTGATTGTGACACTCAGACACTGTGACTGTGACTCAACTTCTGAAGTCTGAGATCACTAAGATCAGTGACTGAGAACTTCAGATCTCGGTGAGGCAGAACTCAGAACTGAGAACTGAGAGAGATGAGTGAATGGTTATAACTCACACCAGAATTGGTAGATTTCATTGGGTATGAATATCGATTATGTACTCCTTATACTTTACAAAAAATAATTTATTTACTTTTGGGGTTTTTTTAAAAACCAAGAATGTGAATAGTTTATGATAGATGTGTGTGGAGTGTGGACATAAAAAAGAAGGCATGCTACACTCAGTTACAGCCTACAGTAGTACAGGCAGTCAGGCACACTACTTGGCAGTGAGCACCGAGCAGCCAGGACAGTACTGAATCGAT
>LUCW03002318.1:20000-30000 GCA_001586965.3 Sphaeroforma sirkka | reverse complement strand
AGTGCTTTGTTATTCCGATAAGTAGTACTTTACTATTCGAGTATGTAGTACCCTACTATTCTGATATGTAGTTCTTTGTTTTTACTGTATGTAGTACTTAGTATTCTAGTACATAGTACTTTATTCTGGTATGTAGTGCTTATTTATTACGGTAAGTAGTACTTTAACATTCTAGTATGTATACCTCACTATTCCGGATATGGTTTTCATTCTTCTGGTATGAAATACTTTATTATTCTAATATGTAGTACTTTCTTTTTCTAGCATGTAGTGCTCTTTTCCGGTATGCAGTACTTTGCTAATACGATATGTAGTATTCTATCATTCCGGTATATAGTTCACCATATCCCGGTACATGGTATTTCCTTATTCCGGTACATTGTGTTTTTGTTGTATTCCGTTATATTGCTCTTTTGCCATTTCGGTATGTTGTTTCCATCATCGCATCATTGTCATGCAGACTCTAGAAAGTTCTCGCAATCTGGATTGTGACTGTGAAGTATGTTAGTTTTACGGACCTAGGGCTTTGTAGTTTTGAATTTTAGGTGTTTAGGGTTTATAAACCTGGTTTTTAGTGTCCTTTCCAACGCAGTGAGAGAGTGCAAGAAGTGTGGATATATACAGATGCTTAATTGTGAATACAGTCTGTGAGTGGTTTGTGCACACTCTTTTTTATGACTCCAGCATACACCCACTAAACCCTTGAACTCTAAACCCCGTACGATCACAAGGCACCACGTGTAGCACTCGATGTTCCATTGGATGACAACGACAAACAGATATATAACTATCTATATAATATACATATATACTTATTTATATACTTATTTATATACATATATATATTTATATATATGCATGTATGTACAATACATATTGATCACAATACAGGATGGTTTGGCAATGTGCCGTATAGTCAGATCTGCCGGGACAATATCGTGGATTTGGTTGGTGGAAACTTCTATCACAAACCGCGTGGCCAATTGGATGCCACAGAACGTCAAGAGATCGAAGACATGCTCGATGGTATCTGATGGGGTCCTTCCTGTTGTGTTCGTTGCTGATTGTTCTATTTATAGATGGTCTCTGATGGCTTTCCTTATGTTGTGTGGCATAGTTGTTGCTGATTGTTCTATTTATAGACGGTTAAGACAACCTCATGTGTGTGTGGGGTACTCTTTCGAGCTTTGATCGCTCTTTGCTTCTTATCTCAACCTTGACATCCATACCTCTCTCACGTGTGTGTGTTCTTGGTATAAAAACCCTAAAACCCTGAACAGCCGCTGAGATGAAAGGCGAGTTCAAATTCAAGCCAGGATATAACCCAAACATCGAACCTCTCGTCCCAGCCTTAGACCCGCTGATTGTGTGGCACCAGCCCTTGTTCGTCTTTCTCTGCGCGTAAGTGTGTATACATACAGGTATATATATATGGGTATACATATAGGTATATATAGAATAGGTATACATATAGGTATACATAGCATAGGTATCCAAGTAAGTATATATAGAATAGGTATACATATAGGTATATATAGGACAGGTATACGTATAGGTATACATATATGTTTACCTATGAGGTATATATATGGGTATACATAGAGGTATATACAGTACAGGTATATATATATGGGATAGGTATATATATAGGGTTCTCTATATCCTTCTGTCTCGTATACAGGCGTGCCCTGCACACCCTGGCGTTCTTTGGTCTGCGACACCGTCGCCTTAACCTTTGCTTGTCTCTGAGCGTCACTAGGTAGGCATCGTACGATCACTGTGCTAGTATGGATCACTGCTAGCCTTCTTTCTTCACTTCTCTGACCTTTCTTACGTAGAACAGGTGTTGCATATAGTACACTCTCTGAGTCTGGTCTCATAGTACTCTTTGTCTGAGTGTGTTACAATCCTTCCCTGCCAAGTCCCCTGTTTCCCGTCCCGATTAATAGCATACTCTTTCCATATAAACCCCTCTGACAGACGCAATTACATATGTCTTCGATATTCCTTGCATAGCCTTCCTACTGCACGCTGTCCTTATCCCTGGTTACCCCCCTACACCCTACACCCCATTGAACCCTAGACCCGTACACCCTAAAAGCAATAATAACCCTAATAATCCTGTTAAGCCTGATATATTAATAACCCTAGTATCTTAAAAACCCTAATAACCCTAGTAGTCTTAATAATCCTAGTAGCCCTAATACATATTCCTAATAATCCCAATAATCCTAATACATACCTAATAGTCCTAATAACCCTAACAATCCTAATAAGCCTAAACCCCTTATAATCCTATAGGCTTGGCCTGCACACGTTGGCTTCATTCTTAATGGAACAGCGCGGCTTTACTTTGAAACATGTGAGCGTGAACGCACATGCGCTACAGTACTGGTATGGGCTATGTGTGCGTATCCGTTGTCTCTCGTAGTTCGTTATTACGTATGCTTTTGATTGGATTGCACAAATGATGTACATGCTATAGTACTGGTAATGACGTAATGCTACTGGTAATGATGTACATGCTATAGTACTGGTATTGCTGTACATGCTATAGTACTGGTAATGACGTAATGCTATTGGTAATGATGTACATGCTATAGTACTTGTAATGCTGTACATGTTATAGTACTGGTAATGACGTAATGCTACTGGTAATGACGTAATGCTACTGGTAATGATGTACATGCTATAGTACTGGTAATGCTGTACATGCTATAGTACTGGTATGGGCTATGTGGGCGTATCCGCTCGCTCTCGTAGTTCGTTATAACGTATGCTTTTGGTTGGATTGCACAAATGATTTACATGCTAAAGTACTGGTAATGATGATGCTACTGGTAATGCTGTACAAGCTATAGTACTGGTATGGGCTATGTGTGCGTATCCATTCTCTCTCGTAGTTCTTTATTTCGTATGCGTTTGGTTCGATTGCACAAATGATATATCAATGTTCATCTGCATTGTGTGTGTAGTAAATACAATTAATAATGATTGTATCAATAATAATCAGTAATAACGATTAATAATAACAAATAATATTCACGCAGTTCTTTCGTGCGTTTACTTGTAGTGGTCAGTATAAAAATGTCGTATAAAGATGTCGTATAAAAATGTCGTATGAAGATGTCGTATAAAATGTCGTATGCAAATGTCGTATAAAAATGTCGTGCATTTATTTGCGTTGCGAACTTCTTGCTGTTTATAGGTGGCTAGGTATGTATTTTTGTATGCATGTATGTATGTAGGTATGTATGTAGGTATGTATGTATGTATGCAGGTATGTATGTAAGTATGTATGTATGTATGTATGAATGAAAGAATGCATGCATGTATATATACTTCAATTTATCTACCTGCCTATCTATTAATATATGCATCTATAAATGTTCATATCTATATTTCTATCTACCTATATATATATATATATATATATATATATATATATATGTATATATATATGTATATATTACTGTGTCTGTCTATCTGTCTGTCTGTCTATCTATCTATATATATGTGTGTGTGTATGTGTGTTTGTGTGTGTGTGTGTGTGTGTGTGTTTGTGTGTAAGTATGTACGTACGAATGTCACATATTTGTGATCTTTTTGTGTACGTATGTATATTTTAATGAAATGAATGCATGTACAAGTACCCCAGTAAGCGTACTACATTATGAGATACACGACACAGCTACTGATGGACGTATATCTCATCCATGTATATCTGCACGCCAAACACAATAAAGTCCGGTACTGTTTTTAACTCATTCGTCACACGATCTAAACCGGGGGTTTTTTTTCGCGATGTAAACCTGGTTTTATCCTGCAGGCATCTACCAGCGTCCACAGCCACCAACCACACGCGCACTCGTAACCAACCACCGATTGTGTTCTGTCACGGAATTGGAGTCGGGCTCCTTCCTTATTTGGGTCTTCTCCGCGATTTGGCGGCAAATCACAGCGCATCCAGGGACATTGTGGTCATCCGAATGCCACATGTTGCCTTGGCAGCGGTAGAGACTGTCGTATCCATGGACGAGAAGACCGGTACGTTTTTTACAGCACCAGTACGTAAATATGGGATTTTTACCGTACAGAAAGACAAGTACGTCTATTCTGGGCACGTACGTTTATGAAGGGCGTGTGCATTACTATTATACGATGTATGCTTACAGTGATGAAAGGAGGTTACGATATCACAAGAACTGGATTTGTACGTAAAATGTGAGCAATTTGGAAGTGGAGACAGTGGACATAGACTCAGTGTCGATCGGAACTTGGATACATATACTTGTACATATACATATACATATCCATTTACATATGCATATACATATACATGTACATATACATATACATATACATAAAAATGTACATATACATATCCATATACATATATCGATATCCATATACATCTATAGATATGGATACAGATTCGTATTTGTATTTATATAGATAAAACCCTTACCTTAAAACCCCATATTTATAACTTGCATTTTGTGTGCGCGCTTTGAGTTTTATATATCCTGTGCTTGATTTGCCCAAGTTCGAAACCATATGCACAGTCACAACAAGGGATGGTCTCAGAAGATACTGATCCGAGTCTCGTGCTAATGCCCTTACCTATCTACTTGCTCTCGTCCAATCAAATGCAACAATTCAGATTACCAAGCAACCCCCCGAAAATCATGTCTTCACGCATGTGTACTCATATTTTTATATCTCTCAATCAGATGCAAATATGCAGATTGTCGAGCAAACTTCTTCCTCAGGTCTTAATACACGGGTACTATTCTATTTATATCGTCCAATCAGATGCAATCATGCAGATTATCAAGTATACCTCGCTCTCAGGTCTTAATGCACGGGTACTGTTCTATTTATATCGTCCAATCAGATGCAATCATGCAGATCATCAAGCAGATTGGGAGTGATAGAGCCTTCTTTGTGGGGCACAGCTACGGCACATTTGTTCTCTCGAGAATCTGCAAACGCTTTCCTGACATTGTAGAGGTGTGTGTCTGTGTCTGTGTCTGTGTCTGTGTCTGTGTCTGTGTGTCTGTGCGTCTGTGTGTCTGTGTCTGTGTTGTATGGATGTGTTGTATGGATGTGTTGTATGGCTGTGTTGTATGGGTGTGTTGTAGAATTCGTTATGTGTGTGTTGGTTCTGTATCTCCCACACATCATATATAACTGAATGGCAACTTCACATATCGGTTTTTGTTGTTTTTTTGGTTGCCAAAATCCTAAAAGTTTTGGCATTATGAATTCAGGATAGCAGTTGTATTCCATTCCATTTGTGCGTTCATGATCCTTTTTGCTGCTGCGTGTATGTGCCCTGTACACCATACAGCTGTACACAGGTTTTAGGGTTTCAAGGCTTTCGGGTTTTAGGGTTTTAGGGTTTAATCGGTGCTTAACCTAAACATAGTTTCCTTTCACACTTATGCCAGTCCGCGGCTATTCGCATACTCGATAGCGATCAGTGCATAGATATAACTCCATCCTGCTGTAAAGTTTACCCTATACCGCTATATATATTACCCCATCCCGCTATACGTATTGTCCCATCCCGCTTTAAATATAAATCTATACCGCTATACATATTACCCCATCCCGCTTTAAATATAGCCCTATACCGCTATATATATTACCCTTTCCCGCATTCAATATAACCCTATACCATTGTACATATTACCCCATCCAGCTTAAAATATAACCTTATACCTCTATACACATACCTCATTCCGCTTAAAACATAACCCTATACCGCTTTACATACTGCCCCATCCCGCTTTGAATATAACCCTATACCGCTATACAAATTACCTCGTCCCGCTTTAAGTATATCCCTATACCGCTATACATATTACCCCATCCCGCTTTAAATATAACCCTATACCGCTATACAAATTACCTCGTCCTGCTTTTAAGTATATCCCTATACCGCTATACATATTACCCCATCCCGCTTTAAATATAACCCTATACCGCTATACATATTAACCCATCCCGCTGTAAATATAAACCTATACCGCTGTAAATATAAACCTATACCGCTATACATATTACCCCATCCCGCCTTTAAGTATATCTCTATACCGCTATAGATATCACCCCATCCCGCTTTAAATATAACCCTATACCGCTATACATATTACTCCTTTCCGCTTTAAATATAACCCTATCCCGCGATACATTTACCCCATCCGGCTTTAAATATAACCCTATCCCGCTATAGATAGTATCCCATGCCGCTTTGAATATACTAGGGGTGAGTGAGTTGTTATTCTAGTCCCCATTTTTAGTTCATACAAAGCTCTTAGTATTCACACTGCTTCAATACTATTTGTCAGAGGCATGTATATGTAGACCTAACGTGATTCTGCCCGAATCTACCTACCACGCTGTACAGCTTTCCTAATATAAAATATATGATATATTACACATTGTATTCGTCTGTTATCCCTCTTTCCATACGCTGCCACAGGGGTGTGTGTTCGTTGATCCGGTGTGCTTCTGCCTGTATCTACCTACCACACTGTACAGCTTTCTCTATGCCGTGCCTGTGCGAGTGGCTGATTGGCCACGGTTTGCGTTCATCTCACGCAATCTTTATCTCAATAATGTACTGAAGCGCAATTTCTGGTATGTAATATATTTACGTTAATTTCTGGTATATCTTACTTTTACGTTAGTTTCTGTTTATGTCATAGGTTTATGTTTATGATTATGGTTATGATTGACTTGATTTTGTCCAGCTTCAACCTGTATTTGATTCGGCAACGACGGCAAAGTTATGAAATTCCTGGTATGTTATGTTGATATATAAGTCTGCATATATGTACATGTACACATACATATACATATATATTTACAAGTGCATGTATATGTATATATGCATTTATACATATATATATATATACATACATACGTATATACATATATTGTATATATACATATAAACATATATATATCTATTCACATATATGTATAGGTATATGTGCGTGCATGTGCATACATTTTTGTATTTGCATATGTACGCGCATATGTGTATGCATATAAACGTATATGCATATATTATATATATATATATATATATATATATATATATATATATATATATATACATATATATATATGTATATATATATTATTATTATTATATAATATTTAATATATTATATATATATTATTGTATTATTATTGCATTATATATATTGTATTATTATTATATTATTAATATGATATTATATATTATATATACATATTATATACAATATGTATGTAATTATTATTGTATTATATGTATAATATATATAATTAATATTATATTGATTAATAATACACATATTATTATTATATTGTATTAATATGTATGGCATTGGTTAACCAATATTATTATATTGTATATTATTATTATATTATATTATATGCATTATATATATATACATATTATTACATATTATGCATGCATGCATGTATGTATATTGTATATATATACATATGTATGTATTATATGCATGTATTATTATTATATTGATATATTATATATATAATATATATATATATATATATATATATGTAATATATATATATATATATATATTATATTATATGCATGCATACATGTATGTATGCATGTATGTATGTGTATGTATGTATGCATATATATATATATATATATATATATATATATATATATATATATATAAATATATCTTCATACAAATATACTCTTTCATTCTCATACTTTTTTGCCTAATATTTACTCTTCCAGGTGGTATCAGCACGTTGTGTGGGATGATGAGTTACCTTCAAATATGAGTGTGTGCCTGTCAGAGGTATGTACTACCTGTGACACTCGCACTTTTCGTGCGGGACGCTTATATAGCTAGTTTTTTTGGTTAGTTTAGTTAGTTAGTATGGTCAGTAGTAGCGAGTTAGTATAATTATAGTGTGTTATTGATTAGTTAGTATTGTTGGTTGTCGTTAGTTCATAATTTTTTATAGTGTGTAATAGTTAGTTATAGATAGTTACAGCTAGTTAGTATAGTTATAGTGTGTTATTGATCAGTTAATATAGCTGGTTGTCGTTAGTTCATGGTTTTTTAATAAGGTGTGATAGTTAGTTTAAATAGTTAGTCATAGTCAGTTATAGTCAGTTATAGCTAGTTAGTGAGTTATTTGATATAGGTGGTTATGGTTAGTTAATATAGTTAGTTTTAGTTAGTTATTTGCTTAGTCATAGTTATACTTATTGATTATTTTTAGTTGTAGTTGGTTAATATAGTTCGTGTTTTTTATTTTGAGCTTGTCATAGTTAACCTCTGGACTGTCATCACCACAAACACATAAAAGTAGCAATATGCGACGAACACAAGTGTATTTATACAAATCGAATACACATTTGCGACACGATTCAACACCTCAATACGACTATATAATTTGCGACGCAATCCAACACCTCAATGCGACTATATAATTTGCGACACGGCTGGACATTTGCTACATGCACTTAGCTATTCTCATACCGCGTTCTATATGTCCTATATCCTCCACCCCCCCCCTCAGGACGATGATATAGTCAACATAAAGGAAGTAGAACGATGGTTACGCAAGTACAACACCCCCTCTGACCGTGTGCAGGTGCTCAGCGGTACACACGCCAGTTGGCTTGCCAGCCCCACCAGGACGGCGAAGATAGTCGATACTATCAACGTAGCCATTAGACGGGTGGGGGTCACGGATGCGAGTGACAATGAGTGGGGTATGTGGGGTGTATGAGTATTATGAGTGAGTGTGGGGTGTATGTGTGTTACATGCATATTTTGAGTGTATGTAGTGTGTGTGACACGTTTATTATGATTGTATGTATGAGGAGAGTACACGTGTGGTATGAACGTACGTGTTATGTCAGCGCAGTCAGTTGAATGCGTTTAATTCGTTAATTCGCATACTACAGAGTACAGTACAGACAGTTGGCCCTATCAACAGGCCCATTCATAAACGTGATGTACAATGTGGTAGTGAATGGAGTGAGTGACTTGTGCTGTGCGAGACTTTGGGCAA
This sequence comes from Sphaeroforma sirkka, assembly GCA_001586965.3. Lineage (NCBI taxonomy): Eukaryota > Ichthyosporea > Ichthyophonida > Sphaeroforma > Sphaeroforma sirkka. Next base: position 20,928 of record LUCW03002318.1, on the reverse strand, counting down.
ATACGATACGCACAGCCTGTATCAAACTCGTAGCTATCTAGGGTTCGAACCTGCGCATGCATACGCATAATTGAGCTTAAGTCAAACTCCTTGAATACAAATACATACATATGTACATGTATATGAAGTATTAGCCTATCAGCTTCATCATCCATGTGTTGTGATGGAGTAGTTGATGTAAAACATATTTTATTAAACGAATCAATATCGAATACTTCTCGTACCAACCAATTAAACGCGATTTATCCTCATGCCAACCAATTAAACTCTATTGCATATCATGCCAACCAATTAAACGCTATTAAATATCATGCCAACCAATCAAACGTTGCCTATTCCATTTGCCTTCCAATTAAGCTCCTCGTTCGCCACTGACCAATCATATCAACCAATTGATATACAATTTTCTTCCCATACCGCACAGACGTGCCAGACATAGCCACCGTCCAGGTAGTTCCAGCAGCGAACATGATCCTCAGCGAGGAACCCATATATGGCATTTTACCTACCAAACGCAAGGAGCGTTCGCCGGTCGACTTTCTCCCGCCAGCCCCGCGCAGGCAACCGTGTGTGAGTGTGAATGTGTAACTATTCATAGTTGAGCAAGCTGTAGCTTTATTCTGGAAGAGTATTCGGAACTATACCTATCAGACTATCACATGTGAGCGTGAATTGGTAGATATATACTTGAGGAAAGTGTAGCTACACATACTTGAGGAAAGTTCAGAACCATATCTACCAGGCACATAGGAGACATATTTCAGCGATAGCGCGCAAGGTGTAGCTATACCCTTGAGAAAAATTTAGGGTTTTAGGGTTTTATAGTTTCGGCACCGAACACTCAACAGCGGTACAGCTTTATACCTACAGTACGACACATTTATACATGACGAGCGAGTATCAAATCAGCCCTATACTGATAGATAAC
>LUCW03002318.1:12500-17500 GCA_001586965.3 Sphaeroforma sirkka | reverse complement strand
CCTGTCACGGAATCACCTGCGCCAAAGGTAGCGACCCCCTTAGAAGGCACCAAGACCTCCGCTGAATCAGCGTACGTACACACACCCAAACCTAAACCCGATACCAAACCAAATACACATACGTCCCAAGTCCGTGCGGACCAAAACAAGCACACGAAAGCCCAAGCTCAACGCGAACGAGAGACACGGGCGGCAGAGAAGGCTAGCAGGCTGAGGCGCTCGCAGAAAGTGGGGTACAATGGACTGGAGAAGGTGAACCATCGAGCGAAGAAGAAGACCATTCTGAAGGTCAAGGGCCTGCCACGCCCAGAGAACAGTCCTGAGCCACCCGCTACGGTTGATGAGGCTCAGTTGAATATTGCTAAGCCTGGATTGATTAGGTGGGGGGGTGGGGTAGCGGTCCGTTTTTTTGTGGTTCGGGTGCGTGTTTGGGCGGTTATGTGTGTGGGCGTTGTGATGGTATCTAACTTTACGCGACATTGAGTGCATATATATATATATATATATGTATACGATCTTGTTATATTAGGAGTAGTATATATTTATAGTATTTATGTATAGATTTATATATATATATATATATATATATATATATATATATATATATATATATATATATATATATATATTTGTCTGGGTCTGGGTCTGGGTCTGTGTGTCTGTGTGTCTGTGAAAATGTATATATATGTATCTATATATATATATATATATATATATATATATATATATATATATATATATACATATTATCATTGGCGTCTGCACACTTGTCTAGTATACATGCAGTGATGTAGGGAAAATTGGGAATATGTTTGTTGGCCATTTTTTCACCGGCACAAATATGTATAAACTCTCACATGTATATGTATGTTCTATTGGTGTTTACAATTTACAGTGCACAGGCTCTTTGTCAGGCCTATTTAAATACTTGCATATATGCCTCGAAACTTGTGCATATATTTGGTGTGTGTTAGTTGAGACTACTTGAAAGAACGTATACCTATATTGAGATATACATGTTTCTGTTCGACAACTAATTGCTGGTCGCGGTCGTATAAAATTGTATGAATAAGCGTTATATCGTTTGAGAAATATATGTATATGTGTATATATATATATATATATATATACGTATGTTTATGTATATGCCCTGTATATCTGCAAGTATGAATACATGCATAGTCGAATGCACCTCCCTACAGACATACTAGTCCTTTCGTAGTCCAACGTACTGTCGAATGCCCATTGAATGACCTCAATTACCTGTGCATAGGCGCACAACATATAACTACGTGCAGTGGGAGTGCATATGTTTACGGTCGCAAGACATAGACCATCCATACACCCTCTCGCACGCATACGTTTAAAGTACATGCTTCTGAGGCATATTGGATTATATGTATGGTAAGTTTTGTAAAAGGACTTTACATACATTATCGATTAAATGTTGTGTGTATACTCTTATTGTTCTGGATCAAGTTTTATAGAAAGCTTAGACATACATACACTCTTCTACACACGCGTCTACCAATCTCCAACCAACAGACACCTACGGCCAACACATAACTTTAAATTAGAGTTATGATATATTCTCGGACAAGCCATATAGGGAGCTTACACATATATACACTCATATACTCTCTCACACATACATCCACCCTCTCTCACACATTCATCCACCCTCTCTCACATAACACTCATACACATACACTCACTCATTCACATATACATTCACTCTCACACACATACATCCACCCTCGCTCACATAACACTCATACACATACACTCACTCACTCACATATATATACACTCTGATATACTCTCTCTCACATACATACACTCTCACACATACATACACTCTCACATATACATACACTCACTCACACATAACACTCATACACATACATCCACCCTCTCTCCCATAACACTCATACACATACACACACTCACTCACATATACATAGACTCTGATATACTCTCCCACATATACATCCACTCTCACACATATACATCCACTCTCACACACATACATCCACTCGGATATACTCTCTCATACATACATACACTCGGATATACTCTCTCCCACATACATACACTCTCACACATATACATCCACTCTCACACACATACATCCACCCTCTCTCACATAACACTTATACACATACACACACCCACTCGCATATACAGACACCGTCCGCTCACCCCCGCGAGACGAGGCATGATCACACTGGACAAAAGTGGACTAAGCAAAGACGGGCCTTTCCGTCCGCTGACGTATGGACAAGCAGCCTCGGGCGGTCGCAGCAGTCAGACGGGTCGTATCACCGTCAGACATCGCCAGGGACGTGCACAACGCACCCTCGTGCGCACGGTAGACTTTATCCGCTCGGCTAGACTGGATATCCCTGCTACCATTGTATGACATGACCGGGGTGCTTGTAGTGTGTGTGTGTGTATTTGTGGACTTTTTCCGCTCGGCTAGACTGGATATCCCTGCTACCATTGTATGATGTGACCGAGGTGCTTGTAGTGTGTGTAGTGTGTGTGTGTGTATTTGTGGACCTTATCCGCTTGGCTAGGCTGGATATCCCTGCTACCATTGTATGACATGACCGGGGTGCTTGTAGTGTGTGTATTTGTGGACTTTATCCGCTCGGCTAGACTGGATATCCCTGCTACCATTGTATGACATGATGACCGGGGTGCTTGTAGTGTGTAGTGTGGGTGTGTGTATCTGTGGACTTTATCCGCTCGGCTAGGCTGGATACTCCTGCTACCATTGTATGGCATGACCGGGGTGCTTGTAGTGTGTGTGTATTTGTGGACTTTATCCGCTCGGCTAGACTGGATATCCCTGCTACCATTGTATGACATGACCGGGGTGCTTGTAGTGTGTAGTGTGGGTGTGTGTATCTGTGGACTTTATCCGCTCGGCTAGGCTGGATACTCCTGCTACCATTGTATGACATGGCCGGGGTGCTTGTAGTGTGTGTGTGTGTGTCCATTTGACTCTACGGTCGTGTGTGGGGGGGGGGTTCATCGGGTATAGCTGCACGATATCCCCCGGGTCGTGCCCAGTGTGGGCTCCATCCGACCGACTAAGCTGGATCGGCCTGTGCTCGATTGCTCACTCACGCGAGTGCGTGCATATACTTGTTCGCACGACATACTGTACACGTTTGGCAAGACACTGCAGTTGACACTGCTATATTGAGAACACGCATGCACTGGATTAGCAGTCTTGGGCATGACATCTCGATGAAAAATGTATGCAGCATGAGCACCAGCGTGCCCACACTCAGCACCCACTCACTATCTGATATATATATATATATTATACCAGTACTCACAACACAACTCACACCCCGCAGGTTCGAGTAGAGCACGATCCATCCCGCACGGGACTGTTAGCCCTGGTGAAGTATGCCAAGGAGAAGCCAGTCAGTACCACTGTGCGTGCAGACGGCACAGATATGGATGGCTTACCCCCTGGATTCTGGGGCCATTTGTACGATCCAGACGAGTTGGTGGACGATGTTTTGAACGATGTCACGCAGAAGCTGACGAGCGAGGAGGAGGAAGCACCTGAAGGTGTGTGTGTGTGTATTCGATTGCGTGTGTGTGTGGTGTGTGTATGTTCGATTGCGTGTGTGTGTGTGTGGTGTGTGTGTGTGTGTGTATGCATGTATGTGTGTGTGTATGTTTCTCATAGCTACATTATTATCATGTCTCAATATTCCATACACAGCAGTCGTACCTACACCATTCTCAGATCTCCAATCTGTTCTAAATATAGAATTTATACCTACACTGTTCTCAATATATATAGATCTGACAGACCCCGTCGATCCCGAGGCAGTGGCTGTTGACGAGACCCCTGCCACTGCGGTGATCACCAAAGGCCGCGCGGCTATAGCCATTGGTCGTTCTAAGAGTGAAGCTAAGATGTATAAGGACTACGCTTACATCCTGTGTCCACAGGTATGGTGGTTGTTAAGTCCTGGGAGTGTGTTGTTGGATATACAGATAAGCAAGTTTGTATCGATGTGCCTGTGTGTATAGGTATTGTTTTGGTATTCAACCTTGGCTATTACTAGTGTATATATATATGGTGTGTGTGTGTGTGTGTGTGTGTGTGTGTGTGTGTGTGCATGTGTATGTGTGTATATAAAGATTTAAATGTATATATATATATGTGTGTGTGTGTATGAATATGTATATTTATGTATGTATTTTACAATTTTTGTATTGTATTTGTTTTACTGTATTTTATTTGTTACGTTATATTATATTTCATTATATATTTTTATTACTTAATACTTATACTTCTATTATCACACAGGGTGTTGCCCCTGGTATGAAGCTCGTCTCCTCTCGCTCGACCTCCGTTCCCGTATTGCCTGGTAATGCGTGTCTGATTAAGTACATGCGCGCAGGCTCTGTGATTCACAATGTGGAACTCAAACCTGGGCGAGGGGGCCAGTTAATCCGATCGGCTGGCAGCTGGGGTACTATTCTGGGCAAGGACGAGGAAAAGGGCTTTGCCGTTGTACGCATCACCAGGTAAGCATGTGTGTTTGTCTATGTCTATGTCTATGTCTATGTCTATGTCTGTCTATGTCTATGTCTATGTCTGTGTCTATGTCTATGTCTATGTCTATGTCTATGTCTATGTCTATGTCTATGTCTATGTCTATGTCTATGTCTATGTCTATGTCTATGTCTATGTCTATGTCTATGTCTATGTCTATGTCTATGTCTATGTCTATGTCTATGTCTATGTCTATGTCTATGTCTATGTCTATGTCTATGTATATGTATATATATATGTGTGTGTGTGTGTGTGTGTGTGTGTGTGTGTGTGTTTTAACATATATACAGACATACATAGATACTGATTATATACTATCATATACTCCATCCTCATTCTCCAGTAAAACGCAGATGAGAGTGCGTTTGGACTGCATGGCTACCTACGGCAAAGTGTCCAATCCAGAGCA
>LUCW03002318.1:0-7500 GCA_001586965.3 Sphaeroforma sirkka | reverse complement strand
GGATTCGACACGATAAGTCGGATAGATAGAACTATATAAGCTTCAAAATCGGGAATTTACTTGCCGAAATTGATTGTCAATGGTCAAAATAATACAGATATGCCAAAAGGAACAACTTCCCAGCGTTCTCAGCGACTTCAAAATCCCCCCCCTACCCCCAAAAAAAATATGTCTCGGCGATTCAATGGGTGTAGCCAAGCCAAACGGCACCCCACGAGCTAACAAGTATACTTCAAGTTGTAGCGGAAATACACAAAAAAAAGTATCTAACATGCCAACACAAAAAAAACAAACAAAAAAAAAAAAAACAAAAAAAACAAAACAAAAAAAAACCTCAGCTGTTTGTATTGAAATGCACGCCCTTGTAACATAAATGAGAAGACGGGCACTAGTTCTGAACTTACTACTCGTAGTATACCTATTAGTAAGATAAGACTTACAACAACGTCTGGGGTGTCCTGTTTGGTGTGAACAACACTAGTAAGATACGACTTACAACAACGTCTGGGGAGTCCTGTTTGGTGTGTGTTGTTCACACATCGGCTGAAGGGTCCCCCTGACACAACACCTGCAGTGCACTGACTAGCCGCTCTAGCGTGCTAGTCTTGTTGGTGTGCATCCGCAGCGATGCGCAACCAACCGTTGCCTAGAAACAATTTAAGACTGCCATCCTCTTACACACTTTAAGTTCTAGGGTTCAGGGTTTTAGGGTTTTAGGGTTGCTACATGATCCTACCTGTAGGCTTCAAACTGGTCGTCCTGTGCCTCGTGCCTGTCCTGCAGTTCCTCTGCTTCGGTGTACTGGTGCATAAAGTCCGTCGAGTTCTGTGCGTGTGACAGCGGCGACACCCTCCCGCTCGACAGGTTGGAGTGGGGAGACTCGCCCGTGGATAGCAACGAAGTGGGATGTGTGTATGTGTGTGTGTGTGTTTGTGTGTGGGACTGATGCAGGTTCAGATGCACCTGTGCCAGGGAAACAGGAAACAGGAAACAGGAACCGGGGAGGGGTTGTTGTGAGCTATGAGGTGGATGAGTGCTAGGGTGATGGTAGGTGTGGTTGAAAGGGCCGATAAAGGGGGGGTGATGGCGTGTGTGGCAGGGTGGTACTGTGTGGCGGGTGTAGAATCAGATGGGCATGGGAAAGGCAGCGAAGAGGCTCTGTTAGGCTGAATTAGGATAGATAGGATATGGGTGCTATATATATATTATATATATATATATACATATATACATACATACATAATATACATACATAATACATACATACATACATACATACATACATACATATATATATATATATATATATATATATATATATATATATATATATATATATATATATATATATATTGAAGCATCTGATACGGATTCATATGTACCTGTGAATGTCAACAAAGGCATGGATACTGTCAGTGAGAGTATGAAGTCTATAAAGTGCGTGACAGTGACTGCATGATAGTCACATACACACACGCGCACACAAAACACGTATGACTATACCCAGGCCACCAGCACATACAAGTACATACATACATATGTACATGAGTTTCTAAATGTAAATATATACATATATATATATATATATATATATATATATATATACATATATATATATATATATATTCAAATATACATACATATACATATACATCCAAATACATATATACATATATATATATATATATTTCTCCTTGCCTACCTGAGATCGCCGGGTTTGTGCACCTGAGCCTCTCCTGGTCAGGTCTTGTGCTCTAAAGGACTTGCTCTTCACAAGCATTGGGGGTGCCTGCTGTTTGATTGATTTAATTGCCGTATCGTGTATTATAGACTGACGTGCCTTTGGGACGTGTGCGTTGTGTAGATTCAAACTCCCCCGTGATCGCGATGACGACCTGTGTTGCGTGTTTGGCGTACACCATAAACGTACAAATATAGTTAAAGGCATATACGTGAGTGTACGTAAACTCCCATGCGATCAAGTCGACTTCCTGTGTATTTGCGTACATATGGAGGTACATATATATATATACATAAAAGGCATATACTACGTAAACTTTTTCGCAATCAAGTCTACTTCCTGTATCTTTTGCGTACACATGGAGGTACAAATATATATACGTAAAGGCATCTAGATAAACTCCCTCGCAAGCAAGTCGGCTTTTTGCATGTTTGCGTACAGATGAACATAAAGTGTAATACGTAGTGGCCTACAAGTGAGAGTGTGCGTAAACGCGTTGAAATTCAAACTCCCGCGCAATTGAAAAGAAAATCATATATGTTTACATACAGATAGACGTAATGTACAAATACGTACAGGCATATACGTGAGAGTGAACATAATAAGAGGGTCAATATGTGCATCGCGTTCTATACTTGCGATGATATCTTGAGGATTTACGTACAAATAAAGGGCATGTATGAATACGAAAAGGCATATGAATGGGTTTCGGAAAGGTGAGTTTAAATAACTTATACACCGTAAATAGTCCAACATATACTCATATATACACACACACAAATACATGTACAAAGCGTACTAGCTACAGACACACATACAAATACGCACAATACATACACATGAAGATACACCAATACATATACACACATACATACAAGACATACATACACACACAATACAGACCCATACGTGCACACACAACACACATACATACATACACACACAACACACATACATACACACATACACAATATATGTACATACATACACACACAACACACGCACATACATACGCACGTACACACAATATATGTACATACATACACACACAATATATATACATACAAGACACACAACACACATACATACACACACACACAATACACATCCATACATACACATACAAATACATACATATACACACACATACACACACAACCCACCCCACCACATACAATGACGTGGAGGCCTTCCGACTGACTGTCTCGTGGATAGTCCCTCCTGTGCTTTTGTACAAACACATACATACACATAGACACAATACACATCCATACAAACACACAACACAAATACTCACATACATACACATACCTACACACACACACACATGCATACATACATACCTACACACATACACACACACACACCACATGCCTACACACATGCCTACACACATACCCACACACACACACACACACATCCCACCCCACCATATACGATGACGTGGAGGTCTTCCGACTGACTGTCTCGTGGATAGTCTCTCCCTGTGAATTGTACAAACATACATACATATAGACACAATACACATCCATACAAACACACAACACAAATACACACTTACATACTCATACCTACACACACACACACACACATACATACATACATACCTACACACATACACACACACACACACACATCCCACTACACCACATACGATGACGTACAGGTCTTCCGACTGACAATCTCGTAGATAGTCTAATCCTGTGCTTTGTACCAACATGCATACGTATAGACACAATACACATCCATACAAACACACAACACAAATACACATATACATACACATACCTACACACATACACACACACACGCACACACACATCCCACCCTACCACATGTACTATAACGTGGAGGTCTTCCGACTGACTGTCTCGTGGCTCGTCTCTTCCTGTGCCTTGTACAACCATACATATACATATATACTCAATACACATCCATACAAGCACACAACACAAATACACACATACATACACATACCTACACACATATACACACACAAACACATACATCCCACCCCACCACATACGATGACGTGGAGGCCTTCCGACTGACTGTCTCGTGGATCGTCTCTTCCTGTGCCTTGTTCAAACATACATATACATATACACTCATTACACATCCATACAAACGCACAACACACATACACACATACATACACATACCTACACACATACACACACACACACATACACACACACATTACACACACACATCCCCACCCCACCACATACGATGAGGTCTTCCGACTGACTGTCTCGTGGATCGTCGCTTCCTGTGCCTTGTACAATATACATTCAATACACATCCATAAAAACACACAACACAAATAAACACATACATGCACACACCTACACACATACACACAAACACACACATCCCACCCCACCACATACGATGACGTGGAGGTCTTCCGGCTGACTGTCTCGTGGATCGTCTCGTCCTGTGCTTTGTATGGGGTGGAGGTGGGGGGTGGCATGGGCTGGTTCTCCTGACTTGTAGACAGTCCTCGGGATCTGTTGACGACGTGTGAGTCGTTTGTGACCAGTTTGCGCTCGAGATCGGCGAGGTCTAGCGATGAACGGGTGCGGTCGAGATCCTGTGAGGAGAAGGATGGAGGATTAGGTGTAGTGTAGGTGAAAAATTGGAGTGTGGATAAGAGGATTAGGTGTAGTTTAGGTGATTGAATTAATAATAGAAAGATGGGGTGTGGACAGAGGACTAGGTGTAGTGTAGAGATTGCAATAATAATAGAAGAGATGGATTGTGGATAGAGAGATTAGGTGCAGTGCAGGTAATTGGAATAATATAATAGAAGATACGGAGTGTGGAATAGAAAGATTAGGTGCAGTTTAAGTGCGATTGGAAAATAATAACAGAAGGACGGAGTGTGACAGAGGGCCAGTGCAGTGCAGAGATCGGAAACGATAATAGAATGACGGATTGTGATAGAAAGAGATCAGGTGCAGTGCAGGCGATCGAAACAACAACAGAAGAGACGGAGCGAAAAGAGAGCTAGAGTGCAGTGCAGAGATCGGAAACGATAATAGAAATGACGGATTGCGAATAGATGATCAGTGCGCAGTGTAAATGTAAGTAATCGGAATACGACAACAGAAGATGATGGAATGAATAGATGATTAGAGTGCAATTTAAGTGATTGAAATAATAACAGAAATGAAATGTAGACAGAAAGCTAGAAAGGCGTGCAGCAATTAAAAGAAACGATAACAGATAAATATGAATGAAACGTGAATTACAGATGATCAGGTAGTAGCGCAGTAATAATGAATAAACGAAACATGAAGTAATAGATAAAGAATTAGAGATTAGATTTAAGTGCCTAGAAATAATATAGAAACAACATAGAGTATGAACAGAAGTGCTAGATACCAGTGTAGTGCAGAAGATTGGAATAATAATAGAAGAGATGGATTGTGGATAGAAGAGATTAAATGTGCAGTAGTAGGTGATTGGAATAATATTAAAGGACGGAATTTTGGATAGGGATTAGGTGTAGTGTAGGTGATTGGAATGATAATAGAAGGATGGAGTGTGGACAGAGGGCTAGGTGTAGTGTAGGTGATTGGAATGATAATAGAAGGATGGAATGTGGATAGAGGATTAGGTGTAGTGTAGGTGATTGGAATGATAATAGAAGGATGGAGTGTGGATAGAGGATTAGGTGTGCACATTCCTTACAGCACAACACAATCTACCTACCTATTATGCATCTTCACCCGATTCGTCAGGGGTCGAACGTGTTCTATTTTTAGCACAGGACTCGGTACATACAGAACACGGAGGTCTACCTACCTGGAAGGCATCTTGACCAAATTCCTCAACCGTGAAGCTTGATCTATTTTTAGATTTCCCGTCTTTGCTGAGTGCAGCTGTCCGGGGAGACACGGGAGTGGAGCTACTGGCGTATTTGGTGATAGCTTGGTGCAATGAATGGTTGTCTTTCTCTGGAGACGACCATAGAAGGAGGAGGAGGAGACACAGACATAGATATAAAACGCAGAGGTAAGTAGACTATGGCGTATGTGGTGATATCTTGGTGCAATGAATGAATATATATCTATATATATATATATAAGCCCATTCACAACTACAACTAGCCACAGAAATACAAACATAAAAATCACATTCCCGCACTAGTGCATAAGGACAAACACAGATACACAAGCACCGACATGTGCAAGTATATATACGTATATATATATATATATATATATATATATATATATATTTATATATATATATATATAATACAACTACCATTTAAATATACATATTTATATATACATATATATACATACCTGATATAGATATGAGCAAATAGAAACCCATAGACTAGTATACACCTATGCAGATATGTTACACATATATGCAACAACTACACAAGTGGACAGTCCATCCATAGCCCACTGTCAGATACTAGACCACTATAAATAGATCATTCCGTAGACATAAAACCCTAAACCCCTGAAACCCTAACACACAGGTGCGTATGCGTTTATATCCATAGTCCACTCCCAGCTGCTGAGATCACCACAGATCGATTATTCTCGTATACGTATACCCATGGGTGCGAGTACGTGTGTACATGCCCGCATGTACAAGTATGCACACTACTAGCATACCCACTACTCAGGCTTCAGGTGCTCTGTCCTAGTACAGACAAACATGCGTTTAGATACATACATATACGTTACATAGATACATACTTATACGTTACATAGCACAGCAGTTATTCTGGGCTACAAGCGCTCGAACCGTATACATATACGCATACGTATATGTACACAAATGTGCATACACATTAACGTCAGTGTTAATGCACCGCTTGTCTCATAGATGGCATACCCAATCCTCGGGCAATAAGTACTATACACGTATGTATATGTACTAATACGTTTGAATACATAGATGTATATATATACATATATACGTATATACTTATGTACATATAAGAATATGTACAAAAATACACTGATGTATATATACACATATGTATATATAAGAATATGTACAAATACATAACTATACGAGATAATATGCATCTGTGTATACACACACGTACACATGTAGGATGGCTACGCAGTGCCTGTCCATGCAACTATACAAGTAAACATACATACACGACATAACGTTTTAACGTTATAGGTATGTACAAGTATACATACATACACGACATAATGTTTTAACGTTAACGTTACGTACAAGTATACATACATACACGACAGAATGTTTTAACGTTAAAACTCTGACAAGTACACATACATACACGACATTGTGCTTTAACCTCAAAGTTATGCACAAATACGCATACATAACGACATATTGATTTAAATTTGAAGTTATCTACAAGTATACATACATAAACGACAAAATGTTTTAAAGTCAAAACTCTGTACAAATACACATACCTACACGACATAATATTTTAAAGGTCAAAACTCTGTACAAAAAAACACATACATACACGACATAATGTTTTAACATTAAAACTCTGTACACGTATAGCGTACCCTTTACTGAGACGCGAGGCACCTTGGCATTCTTATAAGCTGGCGGAGCACCTCCTTTGTACAGCCCAGGGAACTTGGATGTGCTGTTGCCCTGATAAGTGAAGGAGAACGCCATGCTGTGTGGGAGAAGTATATGAGAAGATAGGTGGGTGAGTGAGTGAGAACGGGCTGATGAGTGGTGGATTATATTGATAGACTAAGGAAGTGTAATATACTATTGCTTTGGCA
>LUCW03002315.1:27500-29203 GCA_001586965.3 Sphaeroforma sirkka | reverse complement strand
ATATTATTTTCGTACACACAAACGCACATAAACGCGTATAGGAATTTGATGCGAATAGACAGACGGAGTCTCATCAGTACGCAGCTTATCTGTAGCACATCCCTGCTTACAAGCTTGCATACAGACAAAGATTTAGTCTTGTACACGCTTTTCTGCTAATGCATGCACATGCATTCTCGCACATGAATACACCCACAGGCTGTACTGGTCAAGGGTTGGACGCAGCGGTCCACTTGGGGCTTTCCGAAAGGCAAAGTAAACAAAGATGAACAAGGGATCGATTGCGCAATTCGAGAGGTGAGGCACACCCGAATTTCAACAAAAAAAATTGGAACCACATTTTTTTTTTCGTGTTTCCAGGTCATATCAAGTACAACTGTTTGATCAAATCACATTAACGCGTTAGTGAAAAGAGTGTCCGCCAATCTCGCTCAAGACAGGTGCTCGGTTTTTTATCATTCTTCGATTTTGATTGGTACCGGTGATGATACTTGTTGCTTGGACTGGATGGAGCGCTATGCGTACTGCTCTTCGCTCATCAGATGTGAGCAACTTTAATGCGAATTATGAACTTATACCTTCTTACCTACCACACCAGGTGTACGAAGAAACTGGCTATGACTTCACAGCTAGGGCAAATCCAGAACATTTCATCACGGTGAACATGCACGGACACGACATCACCTTGTTCATAATTAGAGATGTACCCGAGGATACATATTTCTGTCCCAGAACCAGGAAGGAAATCAGTGTAAGTGACACAGCATGGCCTATCATGTGCATTAAATCACGAGCCGTATCTGATGCAGATCATGTGTTCGAGGGCTATGGTTGGCGCAACGCCGATATTCAGAAGGTCGATAGAATAGTGTGGGCCGGGTGTGCTGTTAATCCCATGCCGCTCTCGCGCATATTATCGTTGAAAACAGAGCGCCGATGCACAAATATAGTGTAAATATTTTTTCCAAAGGGCAAGCTTGTTCCGAGATTGAAGTAGACTCAAATCTTGTTGTAGCCATGCCGTGCTGTCAGATGTTATGATACCGTATTGTATGCTGATGCCGCACATATCACGTCACAGAAAGTGGAATGGATGAAGATATCTGACCTACCGTCCAGTCGTGAGGCCTCAGTAGATAAGCGCAACCAGTTCTTCATGGTGATACCCTTCACTAGGTGTGTGTACGTCAATTGTTTCGCTAGAGCTATGCAATACACTTTGCCTCTCATCCCTGAATCATTCCTTTGCCAAGGTTTCCCTCCTAAAATAGATTGCAAGGAATTCCCCTTTTCTCCTTGTTGTATGCAAATGTATTGAGTCTATAGACTGAGTAGTAAATGACTATGTATATGCCTTTAGTGGCTTGAGGTGTGAGCCGTTGGTGTCCAGACATCAATCAAGTGCAATACACTGCTATTCGTCCACCGTTTTCTCCGCCACCTTTCCTATCACAAACCCTGGCTTACTCAATAGACACTGTCACTTTTCCATGCCAGATCGCTGCGGCAATGGCTGAAGAAACACAAAGCTCTCTTCGCCGCTGCCCGGACCAAAGGCGCGCGAAGCAGTCAAACCAACCCACCCACAGTACCCACGGGTACTTCGGATGTAGACAACGACCTACGGCGCATGCTGGGCCTCGCAATAGGGCCAAGTAGTAGCCAGTCAGGTACACTCCCAATGGCCGGGGGGGGCGATGCGG
>LUCW03002315.1:0-25000 GCA_001586965.3 Sphaeroforma sirkka | reverse complement strand
ATATATATATAACATAATAATATGTATATAATAACATATTATATGTTATATAATTATATATATGTATATATAATATTGCCGTATAATAAAATATTATAATATATAATATAAACACATATATTATTATATATATATAATAGCCAATATTAATATTAACATATGTAATATTATAATATTAATGTAATTATTATATACCATATAATATTATGGCTGCCATATGTTATCTGTATGTCGATTAATACATGTATATGTGGATGTTACATATATATTGCATATGTATTGCATCTGTTGTAACGTTATCATATGTATTAATATGTATTATAATAATATATGTGGCTGCTATATATAATGTAATATGTATATATATATGTATATTATATATATATATGGCATATTACATTGTTATATATATTAATGTATATTAATTATATGTATATGTATGTATGCATATATATATATATATTATAATATATATATATGATATATATATGTACATATGTATATGTATATGTATATGTATGTGCCATGTATATATATTATATATATATATATATATATATATATATATATATATATATATATATATATATATATATATATATATATATATATATATATATATATATATATATGTATGTATATATATGTATGTATGTTGTGTGTTTGTATGTATGTATGTATGTATGTATGTATGTATGTATGAAGGTATGCACATATATATATATATATATTTCTCAGACACCACAAAATTGATTCAACAAAAGTACAATGGGTTCCTTAGCACAGATGAAGGTAGTCGTAAAGTATGCTGCCGATTTTCTACTCAAAACCGATTCCACTCGACCTATACTATTCTTCTTCCGTAGACCTCAGTACTCTACATGACGCGCTCTAATTGTGTATAGTATTAATAAGGGTGAAAATTGCCTTCGTTTGATTCAATATGCCACCTGTGAATATTTACATGTCTAAATGCAAATTTCGTCGCGCTGTCCAGTCGGTACCAAGGTACAATATTCCCGATTCATCTGCTATACCCGCAGAATTGTGTCTATAGATGTCTTAATGAAATCTGGTGAAAGCTACAAATTCAGAAAGATCTGGGTGTCTCGTGAAGCCACAACCCTGTCATTAGTTAAGATTGTGGGTATCAAGCAGTTCGTACGTTACACACATGAATGGCTATGTTATGTCACACATATGTGCAGCTACTCTGGCGCGAGTTTAAGTATGCCTGTACCCCCGTCAGCTTGCTGACAAGGCTCGTGATATATATATTACAATGTGAACTGATAAGAGTTCAAACTGAATATGGAAACTGCACAACGACACATGCTTCGAACAGACATGACTACAAGGTTCTCTGCCGCAGGGTGGTAACTAGTCGCACCACATTTCCCAATTGGAAACCTGCCCTCTACTTTATTGCTGTTGTATCGAAGATGCTCTAGATTATGAGCCCGGCACACAATTCTGTATCCAATTATATTACTAAATAATTCTTATCGACGCCGCTCAGTATAGGAGAAGACTCGCCTAAGCTTGTCTGTGTGATTGTTTCAGTGGTTAATACTATAGCACTGGTAGTGGTGATTTGATTCAGTCGTTCCGAATACTGTTATAGTCCATACTATCACCTCTTCTTGGAACATATCACACCGTAGGTTGCGCTACAAGCGAACCAATCAGTCGAGAATGACGGACAGTGGTGTGCGTGTTGTAAAGTAGTTGTCCATGCGCATGTTTAACACCCATGTTTGAGTGGGGCTATTTACTCTATATACAAGCAAGATTGTGACACGTCAAATGAGTCCGAATCGACCTGCGTCTTCTTGCAAACCTTCGCCGATTCCTCCACACGGGTAACCGAACCGAAAGATGGGTATGTACTGTACTGTACGTGCGAGTTCATACCATTCTCCCTACCACTGCGCGGGCCTCTCATCGCCAAACGGCGTAAACGCGGCATTATCGAATGGCAGGTTTGGCACAGGCAACGTCATGCCCCACCCAAGAGCCTGAGCCTGAGCCTGAGCCTGGTTTACTTGAGGAGACTCATTTCCCACATTTAGTGGCCGATTGGAACCGTCTCGCGGGTCACACCCAAACCGCAACTTGTCACCAAACCCCACGTCCAGGCTGTTTGTGGCATTACACCCGGACGCGAGAAAAAACCGTTGCGGAGGTTGCTGGTTCTGCACTTGGCGCTGTTCCCGATAGCTGGCCTCGTTTATATTCGGATGACTGCGGGCTGCTATACTGGGCGTGAACCGTGGGTCACGCAGGAAACCACCCCCGACAGTGGGACGCTTATCCACAATCCCGTCGTTGTACATAACATTAAAGTCATATCCAACAGCCTGTGGCTGGCGTTGCTGTGCGCCTGTATTCGGAATCATCGGTGAGCTTGGTACGCTTGTTGCGCGTTTCATGAGTCCCATGCCCAACGTTTGCGAATTGTCCATGAACTGCTCTTTCCTTGGAGACGATGTGTGGGAATGATCTTCAATCTCAGCCAACCTCAAATTGTTCTCTTGAGTAGTCGTTAGATTTGTATTGTTCCTGCTATAAGCCGGTTGCTGCAGTTGTGCTGTTGATTGCTGCAGTTGTGCTGTTTGATGCTGCATCTGCCGCTGTTGCTGCACAAGGTACTTCTGTTGCTGCTGTTGCTGTACTTGCTGTTGTTGTTGTTGTTGCTGCTGTTGTTGTTGTTGCTGTTGTCGTTGCCACTGAATCTGTTCCTTTTCGCGAGGCGTTAAAGGCTGGAATGTTTGCAATCCAGCTTCGCTCGCGTACTGCAGAACAGGGCTGGGATTGGCATAGCTGTGCTGAGCGCGTCCTTCGCCGTCTTGTGCCTCGAATCCCCCATCAGTGTGTGCATTATAGGTCTCCGGATTGATCCTTGCTTGGTGTAAATCTTGGTGCGAGACGGACCGATTGAAGACCACGCCCGTGTTCAAGTTAGGCTGCTGTTGTGTATATTGCAGACCTCTGGCGTCCAAGCCGTACTGCCTATTATCAGCAGTGGGGGCTGTGGTATTTTGCACACTTGATAGCGGAGACACCCCTGGTAGTGCTGCATAACTCTTAGCGCGCAGGAGGGACGATTGATGATGTTGTACCTTCTTGGTATTCGGTGCAAACTGTGGGAAAGGGACAAGCTTTGTGAGAGACACCGCTGAATTCAATGCCTTGCGCACATGTCGCTTGCGTGGCTTGCGGTTGATCAGTGACGCGGGTCGCTTCATGAAATGCACGCGCTCGTACAATCCGCATGCGTTGCACAGCGTTTCATTCGTCGCATCACGCTTGCGCCACGTGGATGTGCTTGTGCAGCCACAATTGGCACACGAATCGAGAGACGCCCCGTTCGCCAGGTTCAAGTTCTGGTTTCTGGTATCGTCTGGTTTTGCTATCTTGTTAGTCTCTGATATTGGTCGTTCATTTGAACTATTCTGATCTTTCGCAGCGTCCACTGGTAAGGAAGCAGCTCTAGCAGGAGTTGGTGTATAAATTGTATTCACTGTTTTATCAGAGCCAACCACCCCCTCGTTCGCGTGACTTCCTTGTATGCTATTTGTTTCAGACACTGACAATTGAGCAGGGTGGAAAAAAATAGCGTCTTTGCTGAGGATATCGCTAATCAAGCGGTCGGTGGACTCACTAGACAATACAGTCACATGCGGCACACTCGATCCCTCGTTTTTCCTCATCGTCGTCTGCGTGTCCATACTGTTTGTATTTTGTCGGACATCAAGCTGCTCTATACTCAAACCTTGTAAACTCCCCGCCACTGTATTGATGTCATTGAAAAATCTCCTCTCCCCACTAGGCAGGCTAGGAACAGGTGCATCTGCTACGGTCCTGCCCTTAATACCGCTCCCATCGTCAAGAAAATTACATGTAGTTTTGCTTTCTAGTTGATCCTGGAGCTGTTGCTGTAGAAAAAATTGTTCCTGTTCATACCTTAGTCTTTGTTGACGTTCATTTTGCATATGTTGTTGTTGTTGCAGTTGTTCACGACACTGATCCGCCGGATACTGTTGATACTGCTGTACGTTGTATTGTCGCTGGTTCTGCAAATTATTTAATTGTGTACGTTGTGTATTAGATCCTAGCCCTGCGGATGGCGGCAGATACCCTCTCGCACTTTCATCGTTCATGGCGTACGTAGAGCTACGACCGTGCCCTGTGTAAGCAGGTTCTGTTACGTACGTATTAATAGTGTTCTGGGTTGGACGGTTCGTATATCCTGAACGCTTCAATCCATCTGCTCCGATAGCAGTATACTGTACTATTTTTAGCTATAGGTCTATGAATGTCTCGTGGGACTAACTGATCTTATTTACTTATTCTTCAAATTGCAGAGGCCAAACAAAGCAATTCTCCTCACTTTAAAAAAAAATATGTGTGTATTTACATAGCCGTCTGAAATCGAACATTCAAGAAAGCTTCGGCAACCTGCAGCCTTGCAGGTCCTTGCTGTTTGCCTGAGACTTTGTCACTGTCAAGTCTGACACTATTTTAGCGAGACAGAGAAAGCCCTCCTCCAGAAGATCACAAACGGCCATGTATTTTTTATTAAAAAAACAGAACAAAAAAATAACAACTAAGGTCTAAGGCATTCTTTTTTTTTAAATGCGACCTTGTCTGGGGCCCTGGGCTAGTAAATATGTATTTACCACAATAAATGTATCAATTTAAAATTTATAAAAATAGAATTTTTTATGAGGCTCGTATGTTTTATTTTAGTACTTAGGCTATGCTCTTTTATGTTTTAAAGTCCATTGCTGTTCTTTTTTATCGGCGTATATTCGTCCAACCAAAAAGGTTTCTAATATTTTGCGACAAGTGTTTGTTTTTTAATTCAAGGTATCTTTCTTCAAAAGATGCACTGTTCGGTATTTTATAAAATGCCGAAGTGACATTGATTAGAAAGTTGATAAAGTATTTGTATGACCAATGAAACTCTAATAAAATACTCTTTTTCCATCGACCCTGCATCTAAAAAGTTTTCATATGTATTGCAAAAACTAATACCTACTACTACTCTCTACTAGTAGTGAGACCAACACTTGAACACAGCAACACTACCAACATGTCCAAAAGTCCTAATATCTCTCTCGCAGCCCGCAGGTCTCCGGCTCTCCGCCCTCCCACCTCGCCTGTTTCACTCTTGAACTGTTCTCTTCTCTCCTCTCTCCTCTCTCTCTCTCTTCTGTGTGTGTGTGACTGTGTGTTGTTGTTGGTTGATTTTCAGTCCTTTTTTTATTCGTCGGCCGTCGGCCGTCTGGCCTCGGGTGTCTAGCCTCGGGCGTCGGCCGTTCGCAGCCTTTCACAGGGCTGGGGGGGGGGGGGGGGGGGAGGGTGCTCTGTATTTATTGAGAAAAGCCACAGTGGATAAATAAAAATACATATGCGGTGTTTTAATTTATTTTAAAACCAAAAATACAACAATCAAAAGCAGAGGGATATTCCCCACCCCGGTGCTGACGATCGTGCTAAAATGAAGACAACATTTATTTTGGATAAATAAAAAGAAAAACTCAGAGAGTGAGTGGGAGATCAGTTATGCTGTTGCTGGGGCCTGGGACCTGAGGCCGGCTGCTGGCTGGGGCCTGGGGAAGGGGGACACCAAAATTCATGCAGCATTCCACCCCAGACTCCCAGAGCAGCAACGCCCAGAGCAGCAGGCCCCAGAGCCCCAGAGCCTAGACTTGACCGAGGAACACATATTTTTCGAAAATAAATACGACGAAAAATTGGCATATAATTATTTTAAAATAATAAATATGAACTGAAAACGTTTTGTGTAAAATAATAAATATGATATGAAATTTGGAAAAAATAGTAATACGCGTGTTGATTTCAGAAATATGGCAAAAATAATAATATTTAGTATACGAAAATTGAAATACGCCGTATTTAAAATATGCCATAAATATGCCATATTTCTAAAATATGCCATAATTCTAAAATATGCCATAATTCTAAAATATGCCATATTTCTAAAATATGCCATAATTCTAAAATATGCCATAATTCTAAATTATGCCTTATTTCTATAATATGCCATATTTCTGAAATATGGCATATTTTTAAGAAATATGCCATATTTACGAAATATGCCACATGTATTTACAAAATAAAAAATATTTGCGAAAACACAATATATAGTATTAAACGGCTGTAGTATAAAAATTGTATAGGCATATAGCCTGTATTTTGCATTTCTATCAAAGGATTTATATAGGCATATTGACTGTATTTTGTAGTTATATTAGAATAATTATATAGACAGAATGGCTGTAGTTTGTAGCTATATTCAAGAAATTGTACAGGTATATAGTAGCTGGTTTATAGCTGATGTAATAAAATATCGCATATACATTTTATTCCATATACTATATTATATAATATATTTCGTGAATATGTATATAGTATATATGGCACATTTCTGAAATTTCATTTATATATATATATATATATATATATATATATATATATATATATATATATATATATATATATATATATACATGTTATTTATACATGTATATAATTATACATATACATATACATATATACATATATATATATATATATATATATATATATATATATATATATATATATATATATATATATATATATATATATTATCGTCTGTATATATATATTGTGTTTTCATAGACATATGTGTCCATATATATAGTTGTATAACTGCGCAACTATGCGTGAAAGACCCTGTATTTTAAACTATACCAAATAGGACGAACTAACATCAAAAATACAAACGCTCATGTTGGACAACCTTTTTGAAAGTATTGTCCTTGAGTTCTGTTACCAATTTCAGAGCTATCGTACCAATAGTATAACGTCAGTTGCAATTTAACCTGTTTCCGCTCAATGCATGTTGACCACCTTTGTCAAAAAAGGTGGCGAATTGTTACCAATTTGAAAATTGATTGGGGCTTGGTTAAAAAAAACAGTTTTATACTTGTAGTGTTGAAATACTGACAAGTAATCACACACATATATACAAGTCAACACATAGATCGTTAGTTCATTTGACTTATATACAGTGACAATATGAGCCCACATGCCCGAATATGCCACCCCAGTGCACAGTATTCAAGTGCAGCTTATTAAATCTATATATCTTCCTGCTTCACTGCTAAATGGCCTCTGTCGGGTAATATGACTCAGAATGATGACATTATCCAAACACTTTTGTAGTCATATAACTCATGATTTATTTACTATATAGATCGTTTACCTTTTTAGTGTACATAAACCAAGTGTAAGCTTTACATATATGTTCATACTTAGTAGATTACTATGCTACGTTGGGCATATGTGTTGTGCATACACAAGGACTGTTTATCAATTTGTCTTTTAGTATCAACTATCGTCACACATAATAAATAGCAAGCTATGTCAATACATAAATGTGGAAATATAGGAGAAATAATAAATATGAAGAAATTATACAAGAGAAATAATAAATATAAAACATGTTTCTATTTGGAAAAATAATAAATATATAAAAAGAAGTCGTTGGGGTCGAACGTCTCAATTGGGGGTTCGGCCCGGCCCGACATTTTTCGCGGATGTGGGACTGTGGGTCCCCAGACTCCTGCTGGATTTATATTTTTTTTGGATTGAAAATCCAAATTTCAAGTCAACACTTTGGTGGGGTCTGTGGGATTTTTGAAAGTGGTATTCAGTTATACACTGGTGAACTACTGGTCACCGAGATTTGCGTTTCGGAGACGAAAATTTGAATCAAAGGTCCGTCGTGAAAAATAAATATGGGGAAGTGAAAAATAAATGGGGAAGTGAAAAATAAATCCAACCTAGCATCAGTTTTAAGTGTCTTCCACTGTAACTTATACTCATGTCGACATCTCATGGTCTTCCTCAAGGTCGTTAGTCCAACAGAGCCTTGAGCCTTCCTCATCTCATCATGCACAACATCCATAACAACACCCATGTGTGCGCATCGTCGTCTCATGGATGTACATCTGTATTCTCTGATATCAGGTATGTATATACTAATTCACGCAGTATGATATACTATTCGCAATTAGTAAATCTCCATCTGATATCCCGAACATCAATTCGTTTGCCGTGTGAACATCGCTTCTAACCTCATCGTCTTATCACATCACAACTCATCATAACCGTGTCGTCAGGAGACCACACACGTCATGCTGTTCTCATTTTACAAACTAGCTTAGTATATTATGGTTGATAGTCCTCATTCTCTATAGTACACCTTCTTGTTATTAGTGCCAACCCTTATATATCTATTATCACATGTAAGCTTATATGTGTATTAATATATCTTCTTAATACCACACTGAATACACTGAGAGTTAATCCATATTGGAATAACTTCTCTAAAGATGAATGTGGCCGAGTATCGGTGAGCGCATTACACAAACTATTTTTTCTCTTTTCGAGCATAACTTTATTATATATAAATACTACCCAAATATCTAATAAAGATTTAGCTCTTCTACTGGTTTAAAGCAAATATTGTGGACCATTAGCTTATGGATCATTGTTCTCGCTCTATTCCTACACTATGTCAGCTTTCGACACAGATGACAGTAAAAACTCTTCCTTTACTGATTTACGAATCATGGTATAAAAAATTATATAGTACTACCATAATCCATCACTTGAACATCACCGCCATTCTCGCGTACAAACCGTTCAACCGTTCGAAGGACATCAAGGACACTGCCCCACAGACACTCATCCCTGAGCACACACGTTAATACGAGTACCAGTGCATTCCGAGGAAAGACAAAGAACAATGACTTTGTCTTACCATCGCGCACGAGCTATCTTGATCTGATATCTCTCCAAGAACATTCTTGTTGGGTGCATGTGTTGTACGAGTCTTGGGATTTTGTTCAAACTCCTTAGACTCCTCTAGTTCAGCTAAGAACTCGGTTGAGGGTTTCCACTTTGTGGTATCTGCAGGACTGATACGACAACCGATGGTGTGTTTCCAAGGTGTCTTCTTAATAGAAAAGGATCCCTGATACAATAACGTGTCGGTTTCCCAACATGGTTTTGATTCCTCCTAGTCAGCCAACTAGATGTGCCCGTCTATGCCTTAAATGGGATGAGGAGCTAAGTACCAAGTGATGGGGTTTAGGTGCAGATACATACTGGTTTTTTGATTTTCTTTTTATTTTCTTAAGTTGGACTTAGAGGTATTTTATTGGTTAGTTTGATTGGGTAATTGTTTCGAGACGTGAAATATAAACTAAGCGTCGAATGAATTGATATTTAATATAAGTATCTAAACCATGTAGAAATACGGCCTCCGGTCAGTCCAAAATATCAAGATCAATTGAGATAATACATTGGTTTTTATTTGTATTTTAAATAATTTAGTACAAGCTCTTTTTCCAATATTTCCAAAGTGTTCTAAATTCACTTTGATGGCTCCAATAGCCTGAGTATTTGGTATGACTCATCTACTTGGACCTATTTGAGACATTAGTAGATGTAGGATATTATAAACTAAATTTTATAATCTCCGAACTACTACTTATAGATTTTGGTCCTCCCGCCAATCTCCAAAATCCAATAAGTCTTTTTCTCTTTTTTACTTTTCTTCAGATGGAACTTTATTTATATCAGCTAACGTATTAACGTGACTTACGTTATTATGTCTATTTACAAATTAGGCAAGTGGTCATGAACACTTAGTACTTCTAGTGAAAATTATTCAATAAAGAATAGCTAGAGGTACGCCCTGTGTGATCGAGGATACTTAGGCTCTTAACAAGAGGCAGTCCCGATCATTCTTACACAAGCTACCATTCGCTAAATCCTAACTGACTAAATTGTATTTTAGTTTATTATAGTTTGAAACCTAGTAATTTCCATCGAAGTTTACAACCAAAATAAATCTAGCCTGAAGTAGTGAATGATTCGAGCGGAACATATAGAGAATAGTCTCAGTCTAAAATCCCTAATCTTTTGCTCTGGGAACAGTTTGTGCAGAGGTCTCCCATCCGGCGGTAGCGGCGGAGGTCAACAGACCGGAGGTGGCGCAAGTCACCAACAGCAGCAGCAGCTACACGATAGACCGCAGGGTTATAGAATCCAATACGCAGACTGCGCATCGTGTGGCTACACGCTACACCAGAATAAGAAGAACCAAAACTATTCTGGTGTTCGCAAGAAAACTGCAAGCACCACACAGATGAGGGGTGCTCGGTGAGTGGCAAGAGTAATGGATACCACAAAGGGTCTTGTATCAAAATTTACAGAGTGGATATCAAGGCACGGGCTCCAAGGGATGGTGACAAGGCCACCAGACCTAGCCATTGATGGCGTGTGGCAATGGTTGACCGCATCTCGTCTAAAGACGATGAACGAGTTGTCTTACCTGTTTATTTAAATGGAATAAAGATAAATGCTCTTATAGATCCAGGATCACAAATTTCTTGTGTCTAGTCATTTCACACGTACGTGTGACTTAGACTTCTTTAAAGAAGAGACGCATATTATTATGCCAAACGAACAAGACTTTAAATGTCAAGAATTAATAAAAAGTGCAAATATCACATTGATGGACCACCGTATGGTGGAAACAGACCTTCCAATATTAGAAATGTCTACACAATATGATTGCATTATTGGTATGGGGAACTTATTGTCGTTTGGTATAACCATTAGTGGACTACCAAACTGTGTCGATCCTATAAAAGACCAATCGGACGACAACGTTCTCAAACCACCGTTGCCACCTACTGATAATATAAAGGAATCAATTTCCGACTTAGCCGAACATGTAATGGACTTGATTGTTACCAATCGATATATAAAGATCACCCAATGGGCAAAGTTCAAGTTCAACAATGGCTATGTAAGTTTAGACTTATCAAGAGTAGATTTTACACAGTTAAAATGCCCTTCCCGAAACTATGTGTCCCATAGACACTAAGACCATGTTTCAAAGCTAGTGAAACAATGGTTAGAAGATGGTGTGATTGAAGTTAACTACGAACCAACACCTTCTAACTTGGCACTGTTAGCAGTAGACCAATTTAACTCAGATGGATCTTTTAAAAAGGTTAGTGTGCTTGGATATGAGTCCTATTAATATGATCATACCGACACACAGTTTCCATCTTCCACGTTTAAACGAGTTGTTGAGATCACTTGAAAATGCCAAGTACTTCTCGAAAACAGACCTTCAAGGTTACCATCAACTAAAGATGGAAAGGTAAACAATATATGTTCCGAGGAGCACCCTTCGGACTGCATATGTTGACAGCATTCTTTCAACAGATCATGGAAGATCTGTTTTCAGATATGCCAAACGTCAAGGTTTACCTAGACGATATAATAATCTTTACAGAAACAAATGAAAGACCTGCACATGTCGTAAGACAAGTCATAGCGCGTTTAGTGGGGAGTCGATAAGGTAAAATTACTTGGATACCTTATATCGGGCAAAGGGATAGAGATAGATCCTGGAAAGGTGGATCATCTTTTAAACCGGCGTACGCCAACCACAAGAAGGGATGTTAACAGCCTCTATGGGTTCGTCAACTTTTTTACAGATGGTGTTCCTCACTTAGCGGACTTGTTAAAGCCTTACAGTCACCTGCGTTTACATAAAGGTAAGCTGGGTGAGTTATGGACAGCCTCCTGTGAAGATGCTTTACGTAAAGTAAAGAAAGCAGTACAGGATTCTCCAGTGATGTGTCGACCCGTTGACGGGATGCCCTTTAAAGTGGCTACAGACGCATCAGACAACGCCATTGGTAATGTACTGTATCAAGTGGTTGATAACAAGCCACGATACGTACAGTTTTTTAGCAAGAGCTTAAACGCTTCACAGCGCAACTATCCTACTGTAAAGCAGGAGCTACTGGCTATAGTATCCGCATTAGAGCTCTTTAAAGACAACCTATACGGAACACACTTCACAGTAGTGAGTGACCAGAAGTCAATGGTATATCTTAAAGATATGAAACCACACAACCAACTGGTTAGTAGATGGTATGACCGTCTATGTCAGTTCTCTTTTAAAATAGAACACATACCAGGTGTGGCACAACTATTTTCCAGACATGTTAACACGGCTGTTATCAGACTACCAGAAGATGGTAAAGAAGTTGTTAGCAACGGATTGGAAGTGTAACCCACGCTGGTTTCAAGAAGCTGAAAAGAGGTGGGATAAACACACTATAGATTTGTTTGCGGCAACACATAACGCACAATTTTCGGACTTTAGGTCCCCAAACCACCCAAAGGGAGATGCGTTTGAGGTTAACCTCGCGGAACACAACGCATGGGCAAACCCACCTTGGAAATTCATGGGTCAATTGCCCAATTTTGTTAACATAAAAAAAAGTCACAATCACTTTGTGCTGTCCCTTACGGAAGACAGATCTCTGGCTCAAGGAACTAGTGGGTATGATACAAGAGGAACCTATCTATCTTGCTAGAGAAGTAGATACCTTCCTGTATATGGGTACCTGGGCGATAAAGAAACCACCCTGCAGACATACTAAAGTCGCAAGACATACTAAATTTGCATTGGTCCTAAAAACACCAGCAACTGGATTCCTTCAGAGGAGTTCCAGAAACGAGTAGATCAATCTGCTATATCCTTTAAAACGTTTGACAATTGTCTACAAAACAAACGTTCTTAAGAACGACACAGTGATTGAGTCTGTACAGACAGAACATACCTCACACGAAGTATGTGCTTCTACGGTCCATGAGAGCAGGGTAAAGGGCATGGCCGCTGCCTTTCATAAAAGTATGAAATATACCAGCGAGGAGGCGAAGACAACGCTGTTATCGTCTTTAAAGACTGATATGCCAGAAGTCTACGCCCAATTAATTAGGCTAGTAGACGCAAACACTGCCTACGGGCGTGATTCAGCAGGTCTTAAGACAATAAGTCCTGAAATGGACTTACCAGTCAACTTGGAAGGTACACATCCTGCCAAGGAAGCTTCAGCACCGCATCCATCTTCTGCGTGACCCATGCCCCAAGAAGGGGAACCTGCCCTTATAGAGCAACCTGCTCCAGCTGTACAGTTGGAGACACACACGTTAGATGCTGATACACTTAAGTGGATTCAGCAACATCATAATTTGACGCACACCGCCGTAGAGGCAATGGTCGCTGAAGCAAAGCACAGAGATTTGATCAACCCTAATCTGCGTAAGATCTGCGAACAAGAGTATTTTAGGTGTGAGCCCTGTGAAAAGAACCAGATCAAGCGCTATGGTTGGGCACCTCTAAAGAGTGTAATTAAAGATGAACCAATGCGCAGGGTCATCATTGATTTGGTTATAATGAATGAAGTGGATCGCAACGGTGAAAAGTATGTTTTTCACATGTTCGACGTAGCCTCAAGGTATAACTTATTTTGTGCTGTGAGAAACAACCTACCCGAAACAATGGTTGAACTATGCTTACGCATCTTTGCCGATCACGGCTATCCATTATTCATATGTCATGATAATGGCGGCGAGGTTATAGGAGAAACTATGACAGCCATTTAACTCGTATCTGGCATATGTGAAAAAAGGGGAGTTCCATACAAGCCACAGACGCAAGGTGCCAATGAGGTTCGGCACAGGTAACTTAAGTTTCTACTGCGAACCGCACTTAAGGACGACGCAAGTGATTGGCCTTACCGTCTAACATGGGATCAGGATCAGATGGATGAATCACCAGACCCTGTTACTGGCGTAACCCCGGCACACTATTTCCGTGTCAGAAAGAGTGTGTTGCACCCTCAAGTAGAGGGTATTCCTGAAAAGGAACAGTCAGTAAAGTGGCTGGAACGATTAGATAGAGTACATAAAGTGGTATATCCTACTCTACGTGAGAAACGCATCGTTGCACTTTTAAAAGCGCAACGGCGTTGGTCTAAGAAGAAGAAACAAGTCTTCTTCAAAGAAGGTGATTATGTTAACATAATTCAGACCATCCTCGTAATATCGACCCTCATTTGCCAACTAACCCTGGTAATCACGATTTTGGCAATCGCTACACCAGTACCTCGTTAGAGAGTTCCCGCTCTAATCCTGAGGATGAGGAAGTGAGAACCAGACATACTCGTCTCAGGCTATTACGCTCTGGTATGCAAGTCCTTGAGGACCGTCTATTGAATGACTCTGACCTTGACGATAGGAAAGCGGATAACATTCGCTATCTAATCGATAACAAGAGAAAGGAAATAGACACCATCTTGGCACTAGCAGCCCGTAGCACTGAGCATGAGCCTCGTGAACACTTAGAACCAAGCTTTATAAAGCAGCTAGGTAACGCGCAGGCTGAGGTCGATTTCTCTACTAATGAGAGTACAGTGGAGACACTGAAGGCCTTCGACCAACTTAAGGAGTCTGCCAGCCTTAGGGATAAGCAGATGATGAATGCCTTTATTCATTTCTGTGAGCCAGGTGAATGGCGAACTATCTTGAAGGCTCATGAGCCCAACTGGAAAGCCCTACCCCGGCACCAGTTGCGTGATAATATACTTAACACCTTTTTTTTGAGATGCACGTGACCGTGAACTTCTAGAGTCTCGCAAGTTCTTTGCGAACGATACCACTATTCGAGGTGCTCTAGCTCATATGACACATATGAATACTCGGATGGGTGGTCGTACCTATACTGGCGAATATTTATTAATTTGTCAGATGATGGAGACTCTGGGAGCTAACCTCTTTAAGAAAGTCAATGATGACATCATCGCCTATGGTGATTTGCGATCTATGCCTTGGTCTGTCTTTGAGAAGATAGTACACAAGCATACCAATTCCTCTACTAGAGTACTTAGTACCACGAGCTACACCCAGCCCACTAAGCGAAACGCAGTAGAGACTAATACTGCGCGTAGTACTAGGAAACCTCGCACTACTACTGGAGGGGGGTACTGGCTCTACTTCTACCGAACCGAAAGGTGATAAGAAGGTGAGAGCGCCTTGCAAGAAGTGTGGTTACAACCTCACAAAACGTAATGGCAAGTGGAATGGTAGACACGACCCTGTTAAGTGTGCACCAGGCAAGCCAGATTTTGGACACTATATGAAAGAGTGTGCTACTTGCAAGGGTACTAACGGTTGGCACAAAGAGGATTGCAAGGACTTACCCGACGTCCAAGTTAAGCACTGACAGTACCATATGTGCGCACTAGAGCAAGATTATGAGAAAATGTTCAATAAAATCTATACCAAAGGAGATGAACGTATCTTTCAAACAGTTTTCGTAAATGGAGAAAAAAGTTATGGCACTATTTGATCCAGGGGCTGAAGTCTCTGCTATCTCATGCCGAGTAGCCTACGCTACAGATATGGCTGTCCATAACGAAACAACTGATTTAATCTTGGGAAATGGCAAAGTTACTACTTGCGAACAAGCCATTGACTATGCACACATAATGCTGTCAGATAGAAGAGAAGTGAAGACTCACCTAATCGTTACTGACATGTCTCAGAAATACGATTTAATTATAGGTATGACTGATCTTCTCAGTTTAGGTATAACACTCACTGGTCTGCCTAATGGGCTAGACCCCGAATAAAGATCAGTCAGATGATAATATGTTAAAGATACCTAAACCTCCGGAAGGTGAAGCAAAGGATATGATTCCGCACTTCACCGATATAATTATGGACTTAATTATACAAAACAGGAAGATTGCAATAACTGACTGGTGTATGTTTAAGTTCTCTAATGGGTACGTTAGACTTGACTTAACAAACGTCGACTTCTCTAAGTTAAAGTGTCCTTCACATAACTACGTGAGTTGGAGACACAAAGACGTAGTCAAAACCCAAATCGAAGATTGGTTAAAACAGGGTCTAATTGAAATCAATTATGATGCAACCCCAGTTAACTTAGCTCTCTTAGCGGTCGATCAATATAAATCTGATGGAACGTTTAGTAAAACAAGAGTAGTACTAGACCTGTCGCCAATCAACAAACTAATTCCGCAACATAGTTTTCCCTTACCTAAGATAAGCGAGATACTACGCAAAATGGAGGTGCGACTATCTTTCCAAGATAGACTTAAAAGCTGCATTCCATCAACTACAGATATATGAGCCTCATAGGAAATACTTTTCCTTTACTTGGCAAGGTAAGAAGTACCAGTTTAAAGGTGCACCTGAAGGCTTACACATGTTACCTTCTTTCTTCCAACAAGTTATGATGGAACTATTTGCGGACCTGTCGTATAACGTATCAGTCTATTTAGATGATATAGTTATCTTTACAAAGACAGCACATGAACATGCTAAACTCGTTAAAGAAGTCTTAAAGCGACTTAATCATGCTAAACTTAAGATTAACGAAGACAAGTGTTCTTTTGCTAAAGATACTATACACTTACTTGGCTACAAAGTATCTGCAGCAGGGGTAGAAATTGATCCTGGCAAGAAACAGTTTCTGTTGGATTTATCAACACCAATTACTGGAAGAGATGTGAACTCTGTGTGTGGGTTTGTTAACTTCTTCTCGGATTCGGTACCGCATCTTTCTCATTACTTAAAGCCTTTCAGTCACTTACGGCTGCACAAAGGACCTTTGGGAAAGCTTTGGACTAAAGAATGTGATGATGCATTTAAACTAGTGGACGCACCCATCATGCAGTACCCTGTGGATGGTGCCCCATTCCAAGTAGCAACCGACGCTTCAGATCGAGCGGTAGGTGGAGTGCTTTACCAAACGATAAATGGTAAACCGCGCTACATACAATTCTTTAGCAAGAGTTATAATAAGAGTCAACGGAATTACCCTACCGTTAAACAAGAGCTCCTTGCTATAGTTACTGCGCTAAGACAGTTTAAAGACTACCTTTATGGAAGTTACTTTACTGTCGCCTGTGATCAAAAGTCTTTAACATACTTAAAAGATATGAACCCTGATTCACAGTTGGTGAGCCGCTGGCATGACATCATTGCCAAGTTCGCTTTTAATATAACACACATTCCAGGAATACATAACCATCTTCCTGACATGCTCTCTCGACTTGTGCCCGACTACCAGAAAACAGTCAAAGAGTTATTAGCAACCGATTGGATGCTAAATAAGAAATGGTTTAACCTCGCTCAATCACGATGGGGTCCATTTACTGTTGATATGTTCGCCGCAGAACATAACAAACAGGTTTCTGAATATAGGTCGTTGACTCATCCTAAAGGTGATGCATTTCAGCTTGACTTATCAAAGCATAATGCGTGGGCTAACCCACCTTGTCAACTTATCGCACAGTTGTTAAATTATGTTAATATTACTAAATCTACCATTACGCTGTGTTGTCCCTTACGTAACTCCGACCCATGGATACGTGATTTAATTAATATGATTCAAGACGAACCTATTTATGTCGACCGTGAAACCGACACGTTCTTGTATCAGGGATCCTATTCTATTAAGAAGACGCCTTGGAAACACACCATTGTTTGTCGCATCGGTCCTGCAGGTACCACTAAGTGGAAACCCTCAACCGAATTCTTAGCTAAACTAGAGGAGTCTAAAGAGTTTGAACAGAAGCTCAAGACTCGTACAACACATGCACCCAACAAGATTGCAGTCGAGGTAATGCCGATTGAAACGGCATTAGATCGTAAAAAACATGGAACTAGCTAAGGCCATGGATCAAAGACTCAAAACTCTAAGAGAACCTGAAGCTTGCACTCAACTACTTAAAGCGCTGCTTAAAGAACAGCCAGGAGTTGCGAAACAACTGAAGAAGATACTTCAACAATCCAATGTTGTCAATTATGTATCTCAGGAGTCTACCCTCTCCTGATACTGAGGTTGCCCTTTCCAACAGGACTATGGTTCATCCAGCCAGCGCTATGCAGAATCTGACTGACTTAGAGGAGCTCGACAGTAGAGTTAAAATTATACATAATTTAACGCATCGAGCATATGTAGAAATACGGCCTCCGGTCAGTCTAAAATATCAAGATCAATTGAGATAATACATTGGTTTTATTTGTATTTTAAATAATTTAGTACAAGCTCTTTTTCCAATATTTCCAAAGTGTTCTAAATTCACTTTGATGGCTCCAATAGCCTGAGTATTTGGTATGACTCATCTACTTGGACCTATTTGAGACATTAGTAGATGTAGGATATTATAAACTAAATTTTATAATCTCCGAACTACTACTTATTGATTTTGGTCCTCCCGCCAATCTCCAAAATCCAATAAGTCTTTTTTCTTTTTTTAACTTTTCTTCAGATGGAACTTTATTTATATCAGCTAATGTATTAACGTGACTTACGTTATTATGTCTATTTACAAATTAGGCAAGTGGTCATGAACATTTAGTACTTCTAGTGAAAATTATTCAATAAAGAACAGCTAGAGGTACGCCCTGTGTGATCGAGGATATTTAGGCTCTTAACAAGAGGCAGTCCCGATCATTCTTACACAAGCTACCACTGCTAAATCCTAACTGACTAAATTGTATTTTAGTTTAATATAGTTTGAAACCTAGTAATTTCCATCGAAGTTTACATATTTTTTTTCAGTTAAATAGTAGTTACAGTAGTGTACTGCTTCTAGACTGTCTGACATCGATTTACTATCCAGCAAATACTATGGCTAAGGGTACTTCTAAAGGCAAGGGAGCCGCTAGCTCTAAGCCTGCTAAGCCTGCCGAGGTTCCTGAGATCCCTGTGGAAACACCTAGCCTGTCTGGAGTTGAGCCTGCCGAGGATACTGTTGGGGAAGCAAATTCTGAGGTTGGTACAGAGGATTATTCTGAGGATGACTCGTCGGATCCTAAAGCCTTGGAAGAAGAGGTATCTACTACCGCGGAAAGGCTCGCCAGCGTCCGTGTATCACCTAGGAGTGAAGCTCAGGACCCCAGCTTGCCCCCCCCTGACCACGTGCCGTCAAATATTGGGGATAAACGTCGAAAGGCTGGAAAATTCGTGGATACGAATGTCGGGGGGCATTATAACTCCACATCTAAAGGACACTCCAGCACAAATCCGGCGTGAAAAGGAAGTATTGACCTGTCCGAAAATTTCGGTTTCGCCATCGATGGAGAAGCCATTCCATTCAGCTCAAATCTTGGGGCCGAAGCTGAGGACGCCATAACTCGACAACGAGTGGTTGGATCCTCTCAATCTGGACGCCAATTGAACCGCACTGAAGCGCTCTTGAAGGAGCTAGCGGCAGCAGCAGTTGTGGACCCCTCTATCGTGTCCCACTTGGCTGATATTCTTCCTATACCGAAGAAGAAAAAAAAAATTTGGGCCGGGTTTCGAACCCGAGACCTACTGGTATACCAGCCAGTATGTTTACCACTAAGCCAATTACCACTGGCGAGAGAGATAATATTTCAAAATTTAATCTCTATAGCTCTGATGCTACCATCGACCATCCTCTTGACAAACCTAACCCTGTCAGAGGATATGATCGTATGGAACTCGATGAGGCTTACCATCCTCGTAATATCGACCCTCATTTGCCAACTAACCCTGGTAATCACGATTTTGGCAATCGCTACACCAGTACCTCGTTAGAGAGTTCCCTGCTCTAATCCTGAGGATGAGGAAGTGAGAACCAGACATACTCGTCTCAGGCTATTGCGCTCTGGTATGCAAGTCCTTGAGGACCGTCTATTGAATGACTCTGACCTTGACGATAGGAAAGCGGATAACATTCGCTATCTAATCGATAACAAGAGAAAGGAAATAGACACCATCTTGGCACTAGCAGCCCGTAGCACTGAGCATGAGCCTCGTGAACACTTAGAACCAAGCTTTATAAAGCAGCTAGGTAACGCGCAGGCTGAGGTCGATTTCTCTACTAATGAGAGTACAGTGGAGACACTGAAGGCCTTCGACCAACTTAAGGAGTCTGCCAGCCTTAGGATAAGCAGATGATGAATGCCTTTATTCATTTCTGTGAGCCAGGTGAATGGCGAACTATCTTGAAGGCTCATGAGCCCAACTGGAAAGCCCTACCCTGGCACCAGTTGCGTGATAATATACTTAACACCTTTTTTTTTGAAGATGCACGTGACCGTGAACTTCTAGAGTCTCGCAAGTTCTTTGCGAACGATACCACTATTCGAGGTGTGCTCTAGCTCATATGACACATATGAATACTGGATGGGTGGTCGTACCTATACTGGCGAATATTTATTAATTTGTCAGATGATGGAGACTCTGGGAGCTAACCTCTTAAGAAAGTCAATGATGACATCATCGCCTATGGTGATTTGGTGATCTATGCCTTGGTCTGTCTTTTGAGAAGATAGTACACAAGCATACCAATTCCTCTACTAGAGTACTTAGTACCACGAGCTACACCCAGCCCACTAAGCGAAACGCAGTAGAGACTAATACTGCGCGTAGTACTAAGAAACCCTCGCACTACTACTGAGGGGGGTACTGGCTCTACTTCTACCGAACCGTTACAACCTCACAAAACGTAATGGCAAGTGGAATGGTAGACACGACCCTGTTATGTGCACCAGGCAAGCCAGATTTTGACACTATATGAAAGAGTGTGCTACTTGTAAGGGTACTAACGGTTGGCACAAAGAGGATTGCAAGGACTTACCCGACGCCCAAGTTAAGCACCGACAGTACCATATGTGCGCACTAGAGCAAGATTATGAGAAAATGTTCAATAAAAAATCTATACCAAAGGAGATGAACGTATCTTTCAAACAGTTTTCGTAAATGGAGAAAAAGTTATGGCACTATTTGATCCAGGGGCTGAAGTCTCTGCTATCTCACGCCGAGTAGCCTACGCTACAGATATGGCTGTCCATAACGAAACAACTGATTTAATCTTGGGAAATGGCAGAGTTACTACTTGCGAACAAGCCATTGACTATGCACACATAATGCTGTCAGATAGAAGAGAAGTGAAGACTCACCTAATCGTTACTGACATGTCTCAGAAATACGATTTAATTATAGGTATGACTGATCTTCTCAGTTTAGGTATATACACTCACTGGTCTGCCTAATGGGCTAGACCCGAATAAAGATCAGTCAGATGATAATATGTTAAAGATACCTAAACCTCCGGAAGGTGAAGCAAAGGATATGATTCCGCACTTCACCGATATAATTATGGACTTAATTATACAAAACAGGAAGATTGCAATAACTGACTGGTGTATGTTTAAGTTCTCTAATGGGTACGTTAGACTTGACTTGACAAACGTCGACTTCTAAGTTAAAGTGTCCTTCACATAACTACGTGAGTTGAGACACAAAGACGTAGTCAAAACTCAAATCGAAGATTGGTTAAAACAGGGTCTAATTGAAATCACTTATGATGCAACCCCAGTTAACTTAGCTCTTTTAGCGGTCGATCAATATAAATCTGATGGAACGTTTAGTAAAACAAGAGTAGTACTAGACCTGTCGCCAATCAACAAACTAATTCCGCAACATAGTTTTCCCTTACCTAAGATAAGCGAGATACTACGCAAAATGGAGGGTGCGACTATCTTTCCAAGATAGACTTAAAAGCCGCATTCCATCAACTACAGATATATGAGCCTCATAGGAAATACTTTTCCTTTACTTGGCAAGGTAAGAAGTACCAGTTTAAAGGTGCACCTGAAGGCTTACACATGTTACCTTCTCTCTTCCAACAAGTTATGATGGAACTATTTGCGGACCTGTCGTATATGTATCAGTCTATTTAGATGATATAGTTATCTTTACAAAGACAGCATATGAACATGCTAAACTCGTTAAAGAAGTCTTAAAGCGACTTAATCATGCTAAACTTAAGATTAACGAAGACAAGTGTTCTTTTGCTAAAAGATACTATACACTTACTTGGCTACAAAGTATTCTGCAGCAGGGGTAGAAATTGATCCTGGCAAGAAACAGTTTCTGTTGGATTTATCAACACCAATTACTGGAAGAGATGTGAACTCTGTGTGGGTTTGTTAACTTCTTTCTCGATTCATTGGTACCGCATCTTTCTCATTACTTAAAGCCTTTTCAGTCACCTACGGCTGCACAAAGGACCTTTTGGGAAAGCTTTGGACTAAAGAATGTGATGATGCATTTAAACTAGTCAAAAGTAAAGTAATGGACGCACCCATCATGCAGTACCCTGTGGATGGTGTCCCATTCCAAGCAGCAAATCGACGCTTCAGATCGAGCGTAGGTGGAGTGTTTTACCAAACGATAAATGGTAAACCGCGCTACATACAATTCTTTAGCAAGAGTTATAATAAGAGTCAACGGAATTACCTCTTACCGTTAAACAAGAGCTCCTTGCTATAGTTACTGCGCTAAGACAGTTTAAAAGACTACCTTATGGAAGTTACTTTACTGTCGCCTGTGATCAAAAGTCTTTTAACATACTTAAAAGATATGAACCCTGATTCACAGTTGGTGAGCCGCTGGCATGACATTATTGCCAAGTTCGCTTTTAATATAACACACATTCCAGGAATACATAACCATCTTCCTGACATGCTCTCTCGACTTGTGCCCGACCACGTGAAAAACAGTCAAAGAGTTATTAGCAACCGATTGGATGCTAAATAAGAAATGGTTTAACCTCGCTCAATCACGATGGGGTCCATTTACTCGTTGATATGTTCGCCGCAGAACATAACAAACAGGTTTCTGAATATAGGTCGTTGACTCATCCTCTAAAGGTGATGCATTTCAGCTTGACTTATCAAAGCATAATGCGTGGGCTAACCCACCTTGTCAACTTATCGCACAGTTGTTAAATTATGTTAATATTACGAAATCTACCATTACGCTGTGTTGTCTCCTACGTAACTCCGGATCATGGATACGTGATTTAATTAATATGATTCAAGACGAACCTATTTATACGACCGTGAAACCGACACGTTCTTGTATCAGGGATCCTATTCTATTAAGAAGACGCCTTGGAAACACACCATTGTTTGTCGCATCGGTCCTGCAGGTACCACTAAGTGGAAACCTCAACCGAATTCTCCTGAAGCTAACCTAGAGGAGCCCAAAAGAGTTTGAACAAAAAGCTTCAAGACTCGTACAAACACATGCACCCAACAAGATTAGAAGTTTATGTAATGCCGATTGGAACGGCATTAGATCGTAAAAAACATGGAACTCAGTAAAGGCAGGGCTGATCAAAGACTCAAAACTCTAAGAGAATCCTGGAAGCTCGTAATCAACTACTAAAGCGCTGCTTTAGTGAACAGCCAGGAGTTATGGAAACAACTGAAGAAGATACTTCAACAATCCAATACAATCAATTATTTATCTCTGCATTCTAACAATTCTCCTGATACTGGAGAGGCTGTTCCCTTTTCCAACAGGGACTATGGGTTCAATCCAAAACAGCGTTAATGCAGACCCTGACTTAATTTTAGAGGATTTCGAAAGCAGAGTTAAAAATTATACATAATTTAACGCATCGAGCATATGAGCAAATTTATATAAACGGCTATTCCGTGCAGGGCTTGATCACCCGGCGCTGAAAAAGAAACCATATACGTGAAGTTGGTACCGACGCTGCACTGATTGGTCAGAAAAGAACTAAATCAAGGATACGGCTGGGCACCCTAAAAGTGTGACAGAAGACCAACCGATGCGCCGAGTCATAGTCGATTTGGTTAAACTCCCGCGATCCAAGCATACTGGCGATGTATATATCTGTCATTTCTTATGTGGCTTCGGGCTATAACTTGCTTTATGCAATACCGAACAAACGTCCACAAACAGTGGCAGAATTATGCTATCACGTCTTTAATGACTTCGGTTTCCCGAGTACTATGTTCTGATAACGGTAGTGAGTTTTGTACCGACGTAATGGAGGCACTTATACTCGTATCAGGCATGACCCATAGGCGTGGTGTTCCTTACAAACCTCAAACGCAGGGTGCAAATGAGACACGTCATAGAGAACTTAAGAAACTCTTGCGTACCGCACTAGACGACGTTGAGGATATGTGGCCTTATCATTTGAAATGGGTTCAGACTCAAATGAATAACTGCATGAATCCTCAAACTGGAACACTCCCGTTTCACTATTTCTTTGGCCGCTATAGTGAATTACAAGCAACGTTTGATAAAACTGCGCCCGAGAAACACGCTACCCCGTGGCTACAAAAGATCGAGCATATGCAGAACGTTGTTTACCCCTGTTTACTCGAGCACAAGAATCGCGTCCTACTTAAAGCGTATGACCGATGGAATAACACTAAGAACATTGTTCAGTTCAAAGTCGGCGATTACGTTAACATTATAAATCGAAACGCCAACGTTACCGAACTCTCTTCTAAGACGATAGGACCTTTTGTTATTTCCTACCATGATGAGAAGAGTGATACTTACGAAGTGAATAACATTGATGGTACTAGCGCAACCAATCTAGGCACTCACCGTATCCCTACCTCCGAACTCTCATTCGCTCGCTCATTTGATTCTGATGTACCAGTTATGGAGTCACAAGTCAAAGATATAATTGACAAAACATCCGAAGACGGTTACACTTACTACAAGACCCGTTTCATGGATGGGACAGTAGCTTGGCTAACCTCCGATGCATTTCGTGAATCTCGCGACTTTCTTCGTATCTTTAATAAGAAATGGAATAAGCGTTTACATAAGAACACACGAGATAAACGAAAAGGGTTTCCTCAGGTGACTACAAACCCTGACGGATCTGAAATTCCCTATTTGCCACCTACTTCCTACGTGACTAAACTTTCTGATCTGCTTACCAACAGTGCAGAAAATTGTTCAAACTTACTTACTAATGAAGAACAGCCTTTGGCTATTACCTTACCAAATAATAAACGTAAGGCGCCTACATCGGAAATGGTTACTGGACCAAATACTAAACGACATAGAGTACAACAGTCGAACTCGTAAATGGTTACTGGACCAAATACTAAACGACATAGAGTACAACATGAGTCTTGAACTCGTACATATAGGCACATACTTACTCGATAAGTCATGACCGAAACCGTTTTACTT
>LUCW03002313.1:67500-70000 GCA_001586965.3 Sphaeroforma sirkka | reverse complement strand
GTGTGTGTGTGTGTGTGTGTGTGTGTGTGCGTGTGTATATGTATACGTATGTATATGTATAAGTATACATAATATATATATATATATATATATACATATATATACATCACGCATATATATATATATATATATATATATATATATATATATATATATATATATATATATATATATATATATATATATATGTATATATACGTGCATATAGATTTATATATAAAATATATATATATATATATATATATATATATATATATATATATATATATATATATATATATATATGTATATATATGTATGTCTACATTTATATATATATATATATATATATATATATATGCATAAATATATACATATATATATTAAGGTATGTTTCTTTTTGGCAATACGTCTTTTTTAACGTATACTTTTTTGTTAATTTTGTATGCGAATTTTGACTAGTATAATCATCACCTACATCATAATGATCCTTGTCCTTTAAATCATATGGAGGTAAACTCTCACCCACTTCTAAACATTTGAGTGCTATCTTCAAGACCCCTACAGTTGTTCATATGTCCATATGAATCTATTCCGCTCGTTCCTAGGTGCCAGTGCGAAGGAAGCTTTAATCGCCATTGTGAAGCGCATGAACAGCCAGAACCCTACCACAGGCTATAATGCGGTTAAGCTATTGGAAGGGGCCTTCAACAACGGAGGACGATGCTTCAAAGTCGAATGCGCACAGGAACCGCTGGTTGACGAGATATATAGACTCCTACAGACCAGGGTACGTACGTCTTGCTGCTCGTAGCAATACCTCATATGACCACCCTGCTGTACCTATATTTGCATGGCCTACGCGCATACGTATGTACCCACATGCACATACGTCAGACTACCTCGTAAACGTGCACTGATGCGTGGTGTGATGCAGTATCGCCAACTGTGCAAATAATCGGTGCGCAGGTGGGCTAAGACTAGTATCTAGAATTGGCTGTAGCACATGGCTAGACTATCCTCCCATGTTACGACCATGGCTATATGCACACCGCTGTGTATATACTACCCTTTATTTGAAAAGAGAAGGTGATTGACAATGGTTGATGGAGGTGGATCCTGTGCATTCTGATTTGCATTCTGAAAAGATGTGTATATATACACGTACACATTCATACATTCAGAATCACGGTCATTAAATTAAGGCTGAACCTGTGCAGTCAAACGGCCAACAATGCATGAGGTATACGTGAATATACATGCATACTAGTCTTGCTAACCTTCCCAGGCAGGTTCAGATGGTGCAGAAAAATAAGGATCGCGTTTGATACACTACAGTTGCTTTGGATTATAGACTTTTTTTTTGGGGGGCGCAGAGTTCTAGACAAGTCTTGAAATTTTGTGTCTTGTGTGAGCTACTCCTGGACCGGACGGCTTTCTTTGCACGCATGTTCCTGTCTTTCCGCTACAGTGTTTCGTCTGTATCCTATGAAGCCCATAACTGCACCCAGTGGCTCCCGGCTGTGTGTGTGCCTTAATATTCATGTGTAGGCACTCATATCCGTATCATATCAGATAGTACCTCCGCTTACATCGCAACCACGTGTGTATCCATGTACACTCCCACGCCACTCACGCCATTCCTGGTTAATTGTCCTCTCTCAGTCGATGACGCCGCCCAGGGTGTGTGACGCGATCAAGGAAACACTACAGAACATGTGCCTCGATGTGCAGAACGATTCATCCTTCTCGCGACTGTTGGCGCTGTACCACAAACTG
Source organism: Sphaeroforma sirkka (assembly GCA_001586965.3). NCBI lineage: Eukaryota > Ichthyosporea > Ichthyophonida > Sphaeroforma > Sphaeroforma sirkka. The sequence goes on along the minus strand of LUCW03002313.1, from coordinate 68,242 downwards.
AGGAAAGAAGGCTACGACTACCCACCCAGCGAACGCAAGGTGCCGGAACCACGCGTCACTGCGGTGAGTGGGTTGGTACATGTTGTATCATCCGGAACCACGCGTCACTGCGGTGAGTGCGTTGGTACATGTTGTATCATATTGTATTGGATGATGGTGTGATAGAAAACTGGGTACAGTGTTTGGGCATGGTTGTCACCCAGCGAGCGCAAGGATGTTTGAACCACGCGTCTCTGCGGTGAGTGGGTTGGTACACATTGTATTGGATGATGGTGTAGTAGATAGCCGGCAAGTGTCGGTACAGTGGTTGTGCATAGTTGCCAGTTCCCGTCGTGGTATGGCTATAAATCTGTGGGTCTATCCAGAGTGATACAATAGTCTGCAATTGTAGACCTATTGAGCGCACTCTACCGGAACCATGCGTCTCAGTGGTGAGTGGGCTGTTGCATATTTAGAATATAGGGCCATGGCATGGTAGTAAACGGTCGGGATGGTGCGTAGCTCGTAGTTCTGGTAGTGAAGTGCTTGTGAGGTTGTGGCTGTCCACCCAGTCGGTAGGTTAAGGCTACGACTACCCACGCCATGGGTGCAAGGTGTCAAAGCCACATACTGCGGCATAGTTTGTACTGCTATCCACATCGTCTGATTGTTTGCCTTTGGTTTCATGCGTGTTCTCCGGCCTCGTGTTTGCTGCTGCCGCATTGAGAATTGACACAACAAACGACCCATCCCCACACAATCC
>LUCW03002313.1:20000-65000 GCA_001586965.3 Sphaeroforma sirkka | reverse complement strand
GCCGGTGCGATCGATGGGGCTGTAGTCGATGAACTGTTGGGCAGGTTACTCACAGCTCAGTCGTCAGCTACAGATGCAGCATTCAACCAGGTATGTAGGAACAGGTATACTGTACTAGATGTGGGAATAGGTGTGTATGTAGGGTGTTTTATTCGTCTTCTTTATCGGAGTCATCTGATATATATATATATATTTATGTGTGTGTGTATGTGTGTGTGCCAATGCCTGCCACTATCTCGGATCTTCTCTCTGCTTCCCACGGGAAACCCGAGCTGTTCTTTAGTCGGATACTCACCTGAGTGGACACTAATTCTTCCCAACACGCCTTCTTTAGCACACACAACATCCAACGAACCCAAATTCTAACCCTACTCCCATCCTGATCCCATGTGCCCTTGCTCCCCTTTTATGCGGACCATCATTGCACCTCACAGGAAATCGAGCGCCTGTACGACCTAGTGGTAGGTAGCATGCTGCCCGCGCTGGACCAGAAGATTGCCGTGATTGATGCCAAAGACCAGGAGTTGGGTCGCCTCAACGAGACATACTGCACCTCAATGGCTACCTACGACCATCTGTCGAGGGATGCACAACTAGCCTTCTCAGCGCCCCCGGTAAGTTTGTGAGTGTGTGTGTGTATCAACGTGTAGTTGAGCGCTTTTCTTGGTATGTATGTGTATATCAACTTATGCGGAACTTGTTTCTGTACGGACATGCGGCCATGCCTACACCGCTGGTGCTTAAGATCTCGCGATGAGGTTGCTGGCCACGGTGTAGCGTAATAGACGCATGGGTCCATAGACGCATGGGTGCTCGGTGGTAGTGATGGGTAGATCAGTGACTGCAACTGACCTGCACCCAAGCTTCTGTGTCGTATGCATGACCGAGTGTTTGGTGCGTACGTGCGTTGATTGTTGGTAGGGTAGGTCTATACTGTTTGGCGTACTTCTCGTGGGCGTCTTCGCATTTAGGACGCCCACCCACTTTCTCTGAGAAGTTTTCATACGGCCGCAAGGCAAGCCTACGCTCTATGAGAGATAAATTCGTTATTCATAGCCAGTCATACCATAGTTCCTGTGGCTGTATTGCTGACACGTGGCAAGTGGCTGTACCTATCAGTAAGTGCGTCTTACGTCCGTGTACATTTCAATTATCCCGCAGGTTCCCTTATGCAACTAATAATTTTTTCAGAATACATTCTAATTATATTAGGGTAATATGCAGTTCATCAGTATTATAATTTAATCAGGGAAATATGTATTTTATCAGGATACATTATAAATGTATCTGGATAATTTATATTTTAGCAGGACAACTTATAATTTATCAGGATCCATCATTACATTTGAATATCGTGTGTGATTCCCATGTATGTGCCTTCTCATTTTTCCTGTCCTGCGTCTGGTAGCTTGCAATATCCTTTCTGAAATGATGTTCTGTGCTTTGTACGCCCGTCTCAGCACAATAGGATGTCTGCACCCTCCCATATATCTAAAGTGGTGGCAGTCCCACACCACACACAACGAATTAAGTACATTCCCAGTCCAGCGAAACTTGTCAACTGCAATGCACACATCGTATCATTTGCCGAACGATGACACACTGTCCCGCGATAGCTGACTCCACTCCCGTTAAGATGTCAGCTCACTTAACTTCAATGATTTGTTGCTGATGTATGAGCACGTCCTGTCTTTTATCTTGGCTTTAGGGACAGCAAAGGGGATACCCGGCATCACAACAAGGTGGATATCAGGTACATGTAACTCTGTTAGGCGTGTACGATTTGTATATAAATGTTTTCTGTGTCCTTTAAATGATTCGGTATAAATTGGTCTATAAGTGTGCACGATTTGCATCTAAATGTGTTCTATGATGTTCTAAATATGAGTTGGTATAAATTTACTCATTAGGATTTTTATCAGATCACATAGAGCTTTCAAGCTCGAGTTCACACCACCACTATAAGAAGAAATACTGAATTTTGCAAGCTGTATTTTTGTATGGGACGCGCGGTATAGTTATTTGTCACAGTCTAGATGTACTCACTCTCGACTAAATATCTTGAACATTTTCTTCACAGATGTCCCAACAATACTGAATGATTTTATATCGAACATGTCAGCTGTAGCAGATCCTGCGGTGTAGTTTATGACAACGTGCAACGGACTACGTTGAGAAAAATGAATAAACTTTTGTAGAGATCATTGTTGCCTGTCGAAGGCTTGCTTGTGGAAGGCTAGTTGGACACTTCAGTAACGGGAGGGCATTTCGGAGTTTGCCTGTGTCGATGTGATATATGTATTCATACATCCACACATACTAATATACATAAGATGAAAATATATTTACAGAGTATTGCTTCGTTGTACTTCGTTGTAAGTAATTAGAATCTTGGAGATTTATATATATATATATTTGGAATGACAACGAACTTTGTAGTACGCTTCTTTTGGTATGGTGCAAATATGTATGAACATTTCTAAATACATAAGTACTTAAAAGTTATGAAGTATCTATCTTTGTGAGTTTATCTATTTGTATAGACTGTTTGTTGCCTTGGTTTGGTTACCGCCTCCTTCGTGATGTACTCGACAGTCTGGAATGAAATTTGACGGGCCGTACTAGTTTAACAGCTGAAGCCACAGTACTAGCTACCGAAGAATAGCTCACAAGAAATCCATCAGCATATGTGCATTTGCCACCCACCCTTGCTATTTTTTTGGTGGCAAAACTGCTGTCTAGTGGACCGCCACTGCATCCGACCTACACTTGACAACAGACGGCTGGAGAGCGTACAAACTTGTTCTCTCCAATGAATAAATCGAATCATTCACACCATTGGTGCTCTCCAATCTGTAGGCTCAATAGGTTATCTTTTTCTTTTTTTAATGCAACACTATCTGTACACCAATTGGTAGACAGCGTGTCAACTTCCGATACACGTGTCAGGCACTCAAATACCAATTGCATACAACTCGATATCCTGGAATTAGTTCCTGTGTATGACTTACGTAACTGCTTGTCAATAGTTGTAGTATATTTACAACATCGAATCAGGCTAAAATAATCTGCTTTATTGAGATGCACTTTTGTTTTTGGAAGTCTTGTGATACCTATCAACATAATGTTAGCGCTCCAGAATTTATTTACAGTATTTCGACGGTCTTCCCGAGAAGTTCAGATGCATGGTCTCAAATAGTATTTTCACACGTCTCAACAGTCTACAGATCTTGCAATCTATGAGCAGTCACACTTGATTCAAAAACCAAATATATTTCTACCCTTCACAATGGTGCAGCAAGCGGTTCTGCCGACGCGGAACTTTAACATGTCAAACACAAACTGAACTACCACAGTATTTTACTGAATGCAAATCATAATAGGGCGATGGTTGCTCACGCAACTCACACACTCATTGACTTTTACTATCCAGTTGACAAATTAATTAAAATCCAATACCAGAAAGCACTTCTGGTTGCCGCGGTAAAACTGTACACCGCAAAGAGATTTGAAGAACGTCATATGTGAAGTACAAAGCAAAAAAGCTGATACCTGACTGCCCAGAGAGGTCAGGTTTGAGATTTCTTTTCAGTGCCGGTCTGTACCTATATAGGAGATTGAGAGTATAGCCTGTAGGAATATAGGAGTGCCGACTGCGGAGAATAGCCTGTGTAGGTGACTGTATATGTATTGTATTATTGTCTTACATCCACCTGATATGTAGAAAAATCATATTGTCAAAGGTGAATGATGTTTAAGTGTTGGACTCAGACCTAGTCCATCGAGGAACCGATTATCTAAAGATGTTTTTGTATGTTGTGTTTACGAATGTATTTCGTAGGCCGATTGTGTTTGACCTATTAGATGTATAATTTTGTTGCAGGTATCATTTGATAGGAAATGGGTTTCCCTTTCATATGACACCTTATTCAAGTTGTTTGAGTGAATATTCATTGAGTTATGAGTCTTAGAAGTTTAAGTGTATTTGAAGAAATTGTGTTTGTATTTTTAGAGATGGAATCTAAAAATAGATCGCGCACGTCCGTTGGAATTTCTTTGGCAAAGGAAATTTTCGAGCCGAAAGGGCCGTTCAATTTTGACGAAAAATAGTATAAATACGGAATACAAAAGTAAATAAAGAGCACTTTCACAGAGTTGAAAAATTCACATGATATCCCCTTCCAATCGATTCAAATAGCATGAGAAAAAGAGTCGTTTTGACATTGTTTACCTCCTGAGTCTCGTCCTGGACAGTGGACTCTTGTGAATCTGGTTGGATAAGAACTCAAAGAGACTTATCAACTGGCTTCCATAAGTACTAAAATTTATTGGTTAAATTACTAGCTATTTATAATAAACTGATAGTACGATACCAGCTACGATTAATACGCGGGCACAACATGTTTTCATGTAACCAGGGGGCCCAAAACGAAACGTATTAAAATTAATCGGTGTATGATCATTCAGGTGGAGATCTCTCACGAGTGTACTAGGCTGAGGTAGAAGGAGGCATGAGAAGGTGTGCGAATGACTGTTAGAGTACAATGTAGTAGACTTCAAACAAAGTGCAAAGGTATATATTTATTTCTGACCTCACTTTTGGTTTTATACCAGACCAGATTTTACAGCAAGTAACCATCTTTGATTTATGGAAGTCATCAGAGTTAGCTCACTCCCGAGAGCTAAGTCATCAGAGATAGCTCACACCCGAGAGCTAGTTAAGTTGCTCTAATTACTCTCAAGAGTTGAGTTATGACTTAACCGACTTCCAAGAGCAGATTAAGTTTCTCAACCGATTCAAATGATTCCCGAGAGTGGATTAAACCTGTCGCTGCGTTTCTATGAGAGTCACATATTATTCAAAAAGACATCAAGTGATCAGCGTGAGATTTACTTGCAGGGAAGTTGAAATAGAAAAGCATCAAAGTATTAAAGTGTTCCGCATAAGGTTTCTCATACTGACCATATGAATTTTTACCCTGGCCAACTCAAGCGGCTGAAAACTAGCACAGACATCTTAGGTATAAAACAAAAGGTGAGGTCAGAAATAAATACATACATTTGCACTTTATTTCAAGTATACTACATTGCACTGTAACAGGTCGGCTCGGGAGCTATATCAGACCATGTGTATTGGCTGGTCTGGGTTCAATATCAGTCTAGGTAAAATTGTGAGGCAGCAGCTGGGAAGACTGGGCGTACTGGAGGCAAGGGCAGGCGGCCCATGGAAAGAAATCGCATTTGTGACTGGGTGGCCGAATTCGTGCAATTGAAGAAAAATGTAGTAGGTCACAGGGGTGGCAGAGCAGCATTCAAATTTGCTACTAAAAGCGGACCGAGACACGTTCCCGATAGTGGAGCTAGAGGTCTTCGGTGAACATCTGTAACTAGGTAGCCAGATTTTGAATGCGATAGCAGGCCGAAGTAGAATACCGGTAAAGACACTATGGTCGACTTGATGGGAGTAGCTGAGAGGAGGCGTTTGCGGCCTTTAGGTTTTTAAACCTTAACCCATGAAATTTGAAGGAGACAATACAGCTGAAGCGGATAAAGAATCACGGATCTCATGTGTCTGCAAATATACTTGAGCAGGCATACGATGGCGCTCGGTTTGGACGAGAGTGTGATTACAAGGATATTAGCGTCGCCCTCATCGGATGAGGTATACCAGCGTTTATGAGTTGGGCACGAACGTAGTTTTTAATTTCGTGTTATCTTTCTGCTTAGGCGGTTTGCTGAAGGGTATAGGACGATGGGGCCCGTAGATCAACCCGATGTTCACGGCGCATTAACCCCTGTGAGAGACAGCGTCCTTGTCGGCGACAAGAATGTAAGGGACCTAATGCGGGGGATCTATGGTGAACAAAAGTTTTACCTCATGGTGGACAATAACCTTGCTCGGTAGAGTGGTTTGTAGGCCGTAACGGGCGCCAGCATCGATTATGTTAAGTGCATATGTGTTGCCATAACGGTCAATGCGAAGCGTCTCCTGGGCCATACACGCTGCTAGTAGATTGGCGGGGACCTTTTTAGCCTCATTTTTCTTCAATGCATACTCGGTAATTTATGTTAAACTCAGGATTGTAGCTTTAGAAATACGGCCCCCGGTCAGTCTAAAATATCAAGATCAAATGAGATAACACATTGATTTATATTTGTATCTAAAATTATTGAATACAAATTCTTTTTCCATTATTTCCAAAGTGTTCTATATTCACTTTGATGGTTCCATTAGCCTGAATATTTGGTATGACTCATTCACTTGGACCTATTTGAGACGATAGTAGATGTAGGATATTATAAACTAAATTTTATAATCTCTGAACTACTACTACAGGGTTTGGTCTTCCCGCCATTCTTCAAAATCCAATAAGTCTTTTTCTTTTTTTAACTTTTCTTCAGATGGAACTATATGTCTATTAGCTAATGTGTTAACTTGACTTACGTTCTTATGTCAATCTACAAATTAGGCATGTGGTCATGAACACTTAGTACTTCTATTGAAAAGTATTCAATAAAGAACAGCTAGAGGTACGTCCTGTGTGATCGAGGATACAAGAGGTAGTCCCGTTCATTCTTACACAAGCTACCATTGCTAAATCCTAACTGACTTAAATTATACCTTAGTTTATATAACATAGTTTAAAACATAGAAATATCCATCGAAGTTTACATAGCGACAATATTCAATCACAGATTCAAAGTCGTCGCATGGCGTGACATATGCAGCTGTGGGACCAACGAGGGCGACCACGGTAAGCTTTCAAGTAGGCTTGCAAACGCCTGCAGTCCCATAGCGCAAGAACATAGATGTATTGTTTTGTACTGTAAATGTCAGCGATTAAAGATGAGCCAAGAATGTGCTCCACCAGGAGGGCACGCGGTCGAAGTGGAGGCACGATTATAATAGACGCACCTGCCTTAGTATTATCGTCTATTCTATCAGATCAAATGGGGTTTATTTGTAAAGACAAGGTACGCAACGAGATTTACCTTGCGCCAATCGATCACAATTCGCCGCCTTCAGGTAAAACAGATCGAGGTACTTTGCAATAGTTTTTGAATGCATTTAAAGATCAATATTCGCTACAATTCGCTACATGGTGAAAAAAAAAATTTAAACGTCCTTGAAAAGTCCGCTGATGGGAAATTATTAGTAAGCGTGATGTTCTTTTATTTTCCATGCGTAGTGTAGTTTTGAGTCATTGTGTCTTTCAGATCGGTGAAATTCATGGTATGCCCTGGTAATATTAGCTGAGTGGTAATATTAGCTAAGTGGTAATATTAGCTGGGTGGTGTTCAGGTCCCTTAGTGTAGGTATTGGAGGATGTTACCTCGAGATGATTGAGATTGCAACCATCCTCATCGAAGATAGATCAAGTTTGCAGCTTAGTAAGATTCGAGTGTAAAAAATATTCTAGGAAAACAGTAGAGGTCTACATAGCCCATAACCTAAAGAGATCTATCAATTGACTTTCAAAAGAAGTAAAGTCTATTGATTAACTACTAGTTATTCAAGATAATACGATAGTCTGATACAGATGCGGTTGATACAGTGGCATGACATTGTTACTAAAGTCAGTGTGATAAAAGCCTGGACTTGGGGATCAAACCTATCTATTGCTCAACAGTGGGTCTGATTTTAGCTTTTATATCCTAATATATCTCGTAGTCTGGACTGTCTTGTCTTGATGCAAAAATATCCCATGCCAAGACCAACACAATCTAATGAAGGTTACGACTTACCTATATACTATTAAGATGATTCAGTTGTGACTATAGTATTCAGGTACGTACCGTATACAAACAAAAACATTTAAACTCCGCAGACGAGATGTTCAGGTGAAAATTTTCTATATATATGTGGCTCGAATACCACAACTAACAATTAACTCAATTTCATAAACACAATCATAAGATTACTGTCCTATATACTTTATAATATATATGATATTTTAAGATTGTATAATTATAAGATTGTATACAATCTTCAAATTACAAACAACATAAAATCTGCCAATACTGCCGTTCTTGTTGTGCAAGCTATGGCATGTACCGCAGTAACACCGGCTAATGAACCACGACCACATGGATCACTATTATGAGGTATTCCACGTTTCATCCCAAGAGTGCCAAAATGCCTGCGAGTCTCAAGAATCGTGTACCGGCTTCGAGACGGGCTGGAATAAGCACTGTGAGCAGCAAAATGAAGTTCGAATCAATCCGAATACATGCGCGGGTATATAAACACGTTTATACGTCAACAAAATAATCGAGCTCAAATACGACTACGATGTGGAAAAGGAAAACATATGCCGTGGCTTTTATGGCTCCAGTGATGACAGCGATCATTAGTACGAGGCGAAGCGTGTGTCTGCGTCTGAGTTCGGAGTCAGTGTGAGTTGTATGATTGGTGCACTGGGTACGAGACTGGACAAGACAAATATTGTGAGCTGTGGAGGGAGCCAATTGGCAACCATCTAAAGCAGGAGCGCGGCCTGTTGTGCTACACCAAAGAAAATGACATATATGTAGATCCATGCGAAGTTGGTAAAGTCAAGTTAGGTTCATTTCTGGCCCAAAGCTTGTTGACGTCACTTTCGAAATATTAAAGTTGAACTGTTTTTTACGTGTCTCCCTGATTGGCCACGATTAGGACACGGTGGACTCAGCAATCTGAGAGTTAAAGACAGGTACACTATCCACTTTTCAATCACACCAATTGGTGGTGACAGACAAACGTGGTCGTAATGTGTTACAGGATTTTATTGTATGGGTTGCGCAGACAACCGCCACTCAAAGTCTGGTGACCACCAATCAGATTTCACCGTTCATAATTCCGGATTCCAAACGATGGATATATACTGGCTTTACTACGACAGTGACAGTACTACCTGCGGAAGCATAGCTCCGAAGTAAACCATCAGCATAGATATTTTTGTTACTCACACTTGGTACATTTTTATGGGTGACAAAATTGTTGTTCAATAGACCGCTACTGCGTCTGACCTACACTTGCCTACAGAGGACCGGGAAGAGTACAAAGTTGCTGTCTAATCGATAAATCGAATCATCTACACTACTGATATACTATGTGTCAAGGGTTGTAATTATTCACCTTAGTAGGTAGAATAAGTTCGACACGAGATATCTATATTCATATCTTCGAATATTCACCAAACGATACAAATTCAGAATTGGAATATATTTATATTTAATATCAAATTGTAAGTAGTACACTTTAATTTCCAAGTAGCACAAAATACAAACAACTTCAGTGAATCAGGGCACCGTTGATTTTACCGCGCTGGCACATCTCGAGAATGTGAAGAGAACCATAGTTGCGATGTAAGTCGAGGAATATACTACTATCAAAAAGCAGTTCCTAAATTATGCAACAACTCATTAACTCGTTTCCTAAAATGGAGGATCTATTGTTCATTCGTATCCAATTGTATATTCAAGCTTAAATATGGGACGTTGGGTATAACTGCATTTCCACTTACTGTTATCGGCGGGTTTTGTCTATTTTTATTGCGCCTAATCATTCGCTGAGCCCAAGCGACATTTGCGTACGACGTGATAAAGTGAAACGCTTTCTATACTATCTACCGATTATTTCTGGTGCTACATATTTACAGGTCGCCATGTTCCCAAACCGCATAACGAGGTCCATGTTGTTGGACATATCCTATTAGCTCAAACTATCTGCTCAGATCAAGCAGCGATTTACAACTGCAAAGTAATACGCTAAGACCATTCCGTTCGAACGCGCACTAGTTAGTCTACCGTTACTACGGCACGAGCGTACACCCATTGCCGGCACAGTGTGCATCACAGGTGCAAACACTCTGACCGCTGAATCGTTGTTAATGTTGATGATGTTTCGCACGTACGTCCCATACTATGTTAGGGTACGATCGCTGGAGGGGTAGCCCGTTAAAACACCCCTTACTTACTGATCAATTGTCTCTGGCTGTGGAATGGGTACCTACAGCCTATCTCCTTATTTCACACACAACCGATGTGCATGTATGCAACCAAGCTCGTACTTGCTCGCGAATATATATGCGACAGTTTTAACACGTGCGCACCCTCGTGAGATGAACACTCAACCGCGTGAGAGTGATTCCGCCACCGCTGGCTATGATTTGGTGACGTGTGCATATGTCCGTTGTCGTAAAGCCGGTCCATCGTGATGACCTGGCGGATGTAGTTCTAACCTGTGAAGACACCTACAGAGTACCATGCATCCTCATACAATGAGTTGGAGAGGTACTCGAACATCCCACCTACGCACATCTGGGGGGACGTCGTGTCGACATACACCGCTAGTTAGTACCGCACAGATGCCTAATTCATTTGGGTGACTTCTTCCCCACAGTCTTCAGAGCTGACCGAGAGCCCTGGGGATGTGCAAATATGTATTACAATGTACACCCATGTGCATCGCAAGCACACGCGACCGTCTCCTCCTGCGCAAGTGTGTTCGCCTGACTACCACAGGCCTAAAACATTTAACTGGGGAGCGTAAACACCAGCACGGCAACCAGGCCATACCCCGATAGTAGAGCGACCATAGTCGCTATATCGAGCTTCCTCACGAACTTCAAGGCTTTGGTTTCGTCTTTTCGGATGCCCTGGAAAGAGTCGTGCATGCGGCCCAGTACACCTGCATCTGGGTCGGATCTGTGATGAGGAGATTGGTTTTGCTTAAGCGATGATATTGGTACTCGTTGTACGGTATGAGATTCGCTATCACTATGAATTAGTGTGCAAGCCGACGGCGGAGAGACCGTAGTAGAGCTTATTAGTCGAATATATTGCCTGCAAAACACATGGTCCTACATATAGTAATTCAGGAGCTGTACGAGACCGCTTGCTCATAGCAACTGGGGTAAACACAATTACAAGAATAAACCCAGGTAAAATTAAATGGTCAGTAAAGTTGAGGCAGAGAGACGGGGTTGGATTTAAAGGGCAATTTTGTACAGCATGTGCCAGACGCATGACAAACTACGAAAGCGGGAGGGGGAGGTGAGTAGATGTGCAGAGGATGCCACCTGCCCTCCGGACAAAGTCAGACATACCGGTACGAAGACAGAGAGCTATACTGGGCATGTGTATACATACCTGTACGAATTCGAACTATACTGCGTATGCAGAGTATGTCGCAGTCTAAGTTTGTTGGGTGCTGTGCTCTGTGGTGCGTTTAGCCACCCAACGTGAGAGGCGGAGGCATCCACATTTATCTGACCAACGTCTGTGCTATCGATGATATTCGAGGCCTCGATTGTGGGCGACTCTGGTTTGTGATCTGGATAGGGCGAGTAGATAAGTAAAGACTAGGTTGCAGTAGATGGAACTAGCTGTTGGAATGTATCGGTTGTCAAGGCATGTGACTATATAACTGGTACATATAGATATATATTACATATAATTTGCTCTATATATATATATATATATATATATATATATATACATATACATATATATGTACATATACATATACATATACACATACACACACACACACACATATATATATATATATATATATATATATATATACATATATAGTAGAAAAGACAATCCAGAGAAGTACGATATATGCTTCGACGTCTGGATCGCGAAGAATTCACATTCCATCGCAAGGCATATCTGTAGACAGACACAGATTGCATGACAAAATGTGACCAAACCAAAGCGACAAATAGTAGATGAGATGCACACATCACTCATGTGATAGTCACATACAAAAGAAAACCAATGATACGTGGGGTTATATAGTGTGTTCAGAGCTCCAATAGGACACTATTTAGGTCTCTTAGGGTTGAGCTTCATCTAGTTTAGTGATCTGTAGTCGGATAAACCGTAGTGTACATGCTGCCTACAACACGACACCAAGATACTTCATGACACTACGACACTTCGACATCCCTAAAACGCATAAGTATATGATATAGTACGTATGCATAACACGCATAAGCATATGATATAGTAGGTATGCATAACACACATGAGCATATGATATAGTACGTATGCGACCCACTCACCTGTAACCGCGCGAGGGAACCGTCTTGCGATGTTTGGCGCAGCGACGATTTTAACTTGGGCGTCGTTGTTGCATCCGAACCTATACATATGTAAATACATTCAGAGATTAGATATATTACACATAGAATTAGGTATATTACACATAAATTTAGATACATTCGATCAGATAACCTATACATAAATACATTCTAATACAAACAAGAGAACTTATATCACACACATAGTTTTAGCGGGCCTCGCGACAAAGTGTGTGGACAACCGCATGTAATCAGGACCACAAAACCCAAAACTCTAAAACTATATGATATGCCATGTATATTCGCTAGTGCCAGTGTTCGCATGGGCTGTGCGTAAGAATCGATAAGACTAAACCCTTGACCTTAAAACCTTAAAACATGTCTGACTGCGGATAGTCTGAGCATACCTAACTAATCCCCAATTCTAAACCCTAAACCCTAAAACTCTTGAACCCTAAAACATGTCTGCCTGCGAATAGATTAGGCATACCGCTGGCAGGATGCTCAACCACCCGTCGTTGCGTTATGTTGCTGTCCGATTCCCTGGCTTTCATCTCCTCTGGCGAACGCATTGGATATACAAACACAGTTAAGAAAGTGCACCCTGGCATTATAGAACACCGAAATCGAACTTGTGTACGAGCTCTGGCATTGGACATGATATATATATATATATATATAACATGTACTCAAATCGGAGAACGATTGCGGGGTAGTTGACGCACGTATTGGTAAGTAAATGGTTCATTGTATGTCACCCATCATTTGCAAACATTTGGTCACTGAAAATAGTAAATAACCGAGCTCCCACCTTTTGTACACAATTAGTTGTCAACACTCAGAAATTGGCATACACAACTTTTTAAATTATTTATGTAGGAAATAGCCACTCTTCAAACAAAAAGGAATACAATCATTAATCTATGACCACGTACACTGTAGATGGCATGTAGAGACCACCTGAGATTCTGAGCACAAACACACAGACCTGATGTTCCGTTAGTATTATAAACCTATTTTGGAACAGCATATAGTTTAGGAGACCTTTAACAGCAAATTTAAAATACTGGGACTACAATTACAATCACTATGATAAGTATTGGGAATACAAACCCAATTATCACGACAAGTATGCGAAGTGAAAATATCGCTTACTGTACACCAATGAGATTAATGAATGTCACAAAGAGCACGTGCACACTACTTTTACCCAAGTCCCTATAGACTATCAGTATACCACACCTTCACAAATCAACTATGTCTCCTCCCAATTTCCATAATACCAAAAACAAATAAAAATAGAGCTTTTCTCAGGCCTAGAATACTTAGCTTCTCTTGATGATGGCGATGACGCTAACTAAACAATAGGTCCCCTACCAACAAACCATAATCCATAATCTACAATCGATAATCTACAATCCAATATATATATAGATATATATATATATATATATATATATATGTATATATATAATATAAAATATAAAATATATATATATATATAAAGTAGGGCCTTCCTTAGGCCTAAGATACCTAGTTTTTCCTGGATGATGATACGGTCACACACGTAGAACACAGCCAGCGACTCCAGCAGACAAAGGAACAGCACAATGTACGATGTCAGAATCAGGCTCGTCACCGGTGTGAAGTAACTGCCGGGCGCAGGGTATATATAACCAAGGACATGAGCGAACGATTTGTATGAAAGTGAAGGCCAGCCACGATGTGCTAGTAGCTAGCAACCAAGGCTTGTACGAACAAACGTCCCCTTAAAACCACACAGTCTATGGTGTGAGGTGAGCCTCAGGCTTGCGATGGAGCGACAGAAAATTTCGCGGTAGGTATACGACAATCGTTTATAGATCCAGCTGAAGTAAAAGTGTTGGGCGTGTGCCTTGATGTGCGTTGAGGTGAATTGGTCCACTGTTCGATTTTGGATTGTGTTTACTGGTCTGTCGCGAGGTGTGCACTGTCACAGATAGATGGAGAATACGCCCAGCACAGGTGGTGGGGGGCATAATAAATAATCTAAACAGTTGAAGCTGATAACTGTTGAACTCGACGTCGTAGCGATATGAGATTTATAAAGATATCCGGCTACGCGCATATAGGGGGCGTGCCAGAGACTGCTAGGATATCAATCATGTGAATACCACAGCATGTCTACACTCCATATGACACAGAATAGAAAAGATAGGGCCATTCGTCAGACGGGCCAAGTCTTGAGGAGACGAACTACGACACAAACTAAGAGCCAGGGGGCTACAAGGACAGATGGTAGGGTACACATCACTCAATTAGGGCTCAAGAATTGCCCTAAAACGTCGTGCAGAGTGTCTTGGTACAGGCGTTATCTACGCTGACTGTGAGATTGCTGACCCAAACCGCACACACACCCATTCCGTAGAAATAAAAACATCCATACTACCATGCGCAGACTAAACCCCCCTACATCACGCACATGTACGTTGTTCAATAACCTTTAAAGACCCGCACGAAAAGATATGGCTACAAGTATACCTGCTGGACGGGAGGTTTTCGTTGATGACAAACTGGAGAGCTGTCAGAGCCAGGAAGAGCGTGATCACAACACCCACACGCTGTTCTAGGAGGAGTGGGTCGATCCTGCAGTGATTCGCAGTGGGGTTCGGTGATAAGCTACGGGCACCAGATATATGAACAACGCATGCTCGCGTGCAAATATTCATCGACATGGTACGGAAAGGAAACAATTCCCAACATATATAATAATAAAATTTGTAACAAGGACGGTAATATATATTCGCCCCTACAGAACATGCAAGTTCCTCGTAGTACGCCGATCTTACGAAAAGAACTGGCCTTAGCTTAAGACTCTGTGCTCTGTTCTGACCTTTTCCCTCATCATTTTTTTTTGCCATTCAACGTCTACACATATTTAATAAAGATATATATATATATATATATATAAATATGCATATGCATATATGCATATAAATGATATATATAATATATAAATATATATATATATATATATATATATATATATATATATATATATATATATATATATATATATATATATATATATATATATATATATATTAATATATATATAATATATATATATATATATATAATATATA
Source organism: Sphaeroforma sirkka (assembly GCA_001586965.3). Lineage (NCBI taxonomy): Eukaryota > Ichthyosporea > Ichthyophonida > Sphaeroforma > Sphaeroforma sirkka. Next base: position 49,801 of record LUCW03002313.1, on the reverse strand, counting down.
TATATAATATTATTATATAATATATATATATATATATGTGCATATATATATATATATATATTATACATATATTATATATATTATTATATACATATTATATATATATTATAATATATATATTACATACATAATATATATATACATATATATATTAATTATATATGTGTACATATGTGTACATATACATTATGCATATATATATATATATACCATAATAATATGTAAAAAACATAAACAAAAAAAAAAAAAAAAATATAATATATTCATTACATGTATGCACATCAATATTGTGTATATATATATATAATATATATATATATACATATATATATATATATATATATATATATATATATATATATATATATATATATATATATATATATATAAGCCATCTGCTATCCGTAGATCCGTAGGAGAGGACCCCGCATCTCATCTTGGGTTGTCATTCACTCGGGCAGTGGTTTCCCACAATACAATATAACATATATAATGTATATATATATATATATATATATATATATATATATATATATATATATATATATATATATATATATATATATATATATATATATATATATATATATATATATATATATATATATATATATATATATATATGTGTGTGTGTGTGTATATATCATTCCAATGTATCCCACTACAAGAATATTGTTGACAGTGATAGAATGTTCAAAATTGAGATCACGGCAAAAGTTACCATACCGGCAGTCGGTGTACCTAATTGAACACAAAACTCAAGAATGCATGAGAAATAAAAGGTATTCTCACGCTTATATACAGGCCAACTCATTATAACTTAACATACATGCCCATACTCGGATGGGTGTACGAGTTTGTACGCAAACGAAATATACAAGCATACATGCACATGTCTGCGTTTAAAATACATACCAATAGATCGTGAAACACATCAGCACCGTAAGAACAATCTGACGCATTCGTTGTTGCACCCGCGTTTACGCATAGTAAACAGAAAGGAATGAAAAGTTAGTACGCAAGATAGTACACTCAAACCACACAAGGTAAAAGCACAACACAACATACTACTGCAACCACTCGACAAATGGCAGGCACACTAAACCTTAAACCCTACAACTGATGGAAGGCTATAAAGGAACCAAAATAAAACACCATGGCCCAATCCTGTCGCTCACGAGGAACCGGACGAAGAGTTAGACATACAGTCATTTGAAAAAAGGGCTGAACTCAAAGCACGTATTACGAGTGACTTAATCGGTGTGAAGTATAGTGCACCCACGGTCAGTGCGAAAGAGAGAGAGAGGGGGGGGGTACACAAGATGGTCACTTGCTTGCTACGCTACTCAAGTAAGGCTGAATACTTACAGGTAGGACTATGTTAAAAAAGTAAAAGATGGAACTCCTCTGGACAGCGATTTCACAGACGACTCCACTCGCTGAAAAAAAAAATGAATGGGACAGACATGGAACACGCTGAGAAGGGTAAAAGCGGACAACTGGTGCGGATGCGAACATACTTACAGGCAGTATGATATTAAAGAAGTAAAAGATTGAACTCCGCTGGATGGTGATTTCACAGACGACTCCAGTGGCTGAACATGGAAGAGAGCGGGAAAGGTACAGAACTTTGTCAGCGAGATCAGTCCGCACACACAGATCTCACGATGGACGTGCACTGAACTGTATAGTGTGGTCAACTAGTACGGCGTATCACATTGAGTTGCTGGGGGTGTTTGCTTCATGCGCGAGAGCCAAGATGCTTCTTAATCTATATATACTTTTGTGAACTAAATATCCAGGCCTCAATAAAACGATGCTACAGCACTCGTATAAATTCAGCACATACATACATACATACATACATATATATATATATATACATATATATATATATATATATATATATATATATATATATATATATATATATATATATGTATATATGAATAACAGTTGTAGACACCGAAATTTCTTGCAAAAGTGCGTGTGTGATGTCGAAATACATCTACGCGTTTGGAGATGTGCAAAGGCAACTGATAATAATATCGACAACGTACACAACAGACTACCAGACAACCTACACGCTATAGCACAGCTCAATAATGTATGAGGCACTATGAAGAGCAACTATTTTGTAAATGTGCCCGGTCAAGCACAGATGAGAAACCTTGCTGTACGATAAAGTCGGATACTCCATACTTGCCATATCACAGATGTACGACAGAGCATGCCATCCCACAAGGTTACTTACTACGCGCCCTACCATGTGAAACCACGCTTGAGTTCACTAATCTATGACTCGCTTCTATTCCAAAAATTTGCTATCGCATCCGCTCACACTAGGAGTTGTCATCTTGTGCAAACCCATGGCATGCTTGCTACATTACACGCAAACGATATAACTGTCATACGTGTTGCATCATCACGCCCTAGATGGGATTGACATAGTCCATTCGATATTAGTTCTCACGTACCTGCTATGTTATGGGCCCATGCGTTGGCATGATTGCCATATGCAGGTGCAGGATCAGTGGCCGCGCCCGCTAGGTAGTCCACTTTACCCACGTCGTTATCGAACTGGCCGTCGCCTGCAAACGATGAACCAAAACATTTATCCACAATGAATCAAACACACATACACAAACACACACACACACACACACACATATATATATATATATATATATACATATATACATATATATATAATATAAAATATATATAATATAATATAATATAATATAATATAATATAATATAATATAATATAGTATAATATAATATAATATATTATATAATATAATATAATATTTAATATATATATATATATATATATATGCGTGTGTATACACTCATATACTCTCGTATCGATAGTCTCCATATTAATACATCCAAGGTGAAAATAAGCCCATGAACATCTTTGCAGTCATATATTAATCATGCTCACCGCTATCAGTACGAGATTTTCCCATAATTTCGCCAGATGTTTTGAGCTTTATGTGGTACCTTTGGAGATGTTCATACTGAGTATATATAGCAGCGCACACACACAACCACGCTTGAAAAAAAAAAATCGAAGTACCACAGTACAACGTTCCCCCCCCAATTCCAGCCCAGGACATTCGTGAACAATGCCCAGCTCCATATATATATAAAAAGGTCAATCAGTGCATATTGAAAACTCCAGTGCCAAAAATTAAGGACCAGTGTCCCGTGAAACAAGCTTTGGCCGTAAACCAGGATGAAATGGCACAGCCAGACGTTCATACATAACTATATGTGCCTTACCCATGAAACGGGTACGATCTCTTTGCTCTCGAAAGTTGCCTCCAGTGGACAGACCCACTAATTCGGTGTACGTTTTGGTACGGACTACTCAGAAACTCACCATACAATTTATATGCACACACCCATAGAACTCAATGAACACACTACAACATATTGGAAGGCAGTTGCTATACAAACATACCCAACACCCAGGGCAACAGTATGATCTGTTCGAAAGTCCATCCGCTCACATCGTCGCCATGTACGGCTACATTGGTCAGCATGCCTGTCATCGATTATGTAAAGTCTAGATGTTAGTTCTTTGATCCCATAATACATTCGTAACTTCGCACTATGTTATTCTCGTAAAGTGTAGAATAAAGCGATCTAAACAACGTAGATACATTGGGTTAGTGTGCCGCAGAGCAGGCCTAGATACACCATGAGAAAGTGCCGAACAGGTACAGGCGACTCACTCGCGGAGGCGCAAAGTGTGGCACAATGCACTTAAATTAGGAGTTGCCTAGCGCCAAAATGAGCATTAAGTGTCGAAGTATGGATTGACACCTGCACCTATGTTCAAAGTTTGCTGTGCATGATGCCAGAGAATCGGATGGTACTGAGACGGTGCAATCTCCGAAGAGCTCTAGAACAGAACAAACCAAACCGGATTTTACACGGGAAAGGGGGAGAGGTGAAGGGGGGGATATATTTGAGAATAAGTACCAAACACCGACGGGTGACTTAGGGATGTGACCCTGAAGGGAATATAATAATGTTGCCAAATGAAGGTCTGTGATACTTTGAGGGATGAATCCGCACAGAAATTGATTTCCGAACATCAGTACTCTTGTCCATCCCCGTTCAGAGAATCAGGAACAAAAGATAATGTGTACTTCCACACAGATATCTACGTTAACGATAAAGAATGGGTCGTTGCCAATCCACATTCAAATAATCAGAAACAAATAGTGATATGTACTTCCACACAGATAACCACAAGAACCAGATAGAGTTTAGGGTTCTGGGCGTATCGGGAAGTATGGAGCGCTACCTGTTTGTGACGGGAGGAAGGTCAAATTGGTGTCGTAGGTAGAGGCGAATTCCACGACCAAAAGCTGCCTGTCGAATGGGAACTTGCGGAAGTCCATGGTCGAGTAGAAGGTCCCGTGGATGATTTGAAACCACGTCACACTGTCGTTGCGCACAATGATGCTGAAGCGTTCGGCTGCTCCTTCGGGGACTGCAGTGTGTGCAAGTAGTAGGTTAGTTGTATGTTCAGTCGGGGATTGATAGATGTCTATGTGTTCGTTGAAGGTGGCCGTGCATATTTGAACATTGGTTATAATAGGAAGTAGGTAGGTTTTTCCTCCTGGAGGCACGTCGTTTGCTAGATCATCCTATAGCTGTAGTGCTTGTCAAGCCGTTCGTTTGGTTCCCGAAATATGACACTCACTCTCCAATCCCTCTGTTAACCCTAAATCCCTAAACCCTCAAACTAGAATCGAAGTATCCACCGCACTTCTGTTGAAAATACCCGGGGCTCTCAATGTATACTTACCATGTTACCATAGTCACTTCATATATCTTGTGACCGATGAAGTATATATCCATCGGTCAGGCTAACAATACAGGAACACATGTGAATAGGCCTTTTAATGGGTCTACTCCAGATTATGGTTACAGTTGAGTGCAAAAGCTACAGCCGGTCTTTGCCTGTACTTGACTGTAAAGTGCAGCGTTGCTCTACCCCACAGACAGCTTCGCACGAAGTTGCACTAGGCGAGGCTGAATTGTTTGGAATTTGTTCAAGCACTTGTGCACCTTTATCATTCACATCCTTGTGTAGGTTCAGAGTACGTATTAGCATCAGCATAGCACCCCGAACATGCGCTGTGCCAAGTCGCATCGATACTAAAACCCTAGAACCCTAAAAAAAGCTTTTTACTCACCCCGCCCATAGAAAATCAGAGCACGTCCCAACAGATAGACTTGGTCGCGTACAGCCAAAATTTCGGACCGCAATCTCAATACTGCCGAGTTCGAAACTGTAGAGGCAGCACAACGACTACCCCCACACAAGAAATGTACTCGGAACTCGGAAGCCAGATATAGCTAGAACGGACTCTACCGCGCACAAAAGCATCATTTCACTAAACGTATCATGGTATATGGGCAGCACAGCCACATATAGACGTAGTGTCTCCTCCTGTACAATCACAGACACGCAGTATAACGACACCAGATAGGCCGATGAGACTGAACCAGAATACGTAGCCGTACGGTGGATAGGCCAGCAACAATGAACTCAGAACTACAGTACCTACATATAGCACACGGCCCAAAAGTTTGGTACATCCCAGGAGGGTATGTCGGTACACGGCAACCGAATGAGCTCACAACACATGCGTTGGCCTCGTTGGCATAGCTCCTACACGCGCACCACATACTTCCGGGATAGATATTAAGATACCTACCTACACCAACAGAACCCTCCGAAATAGGCAGCACACTAAGTTGCCCAACATACAGCCATAAACGTTCGTTATATCCAACACGCACTAAGTTAACAAACAAACAGTCATAGACGTTCGTTATATCCAATACACACTTAAGTAAACAACATACAGTCATAGAGGTTCGTTATATCCAACACATACTTAAGTTTAAAAACATACAGTCATAGATGTTCGTTATATCTAACACACACTTAAGTTAACAGACATACAGGCATAGACGTTCTTTATATCCAACACAAACTTAAGTTAACAAACATACAGTCATAGACGTTCGTTATATCCACACCCGGCAGCCAGATAGAGTCACAGCACTGATTAAAGCCTGGGTGACACAGATTGTGGCACTCTTCCCCAGGTCGCTCGAGTGTGGCCGCCTCCACCTGTGCAAGAGCACGATCATCGTACCACGTGAAGGCGACGTAGAAACTGTGCTCATGTCGATAGCTGCGAAGGGATCGTGGAGTCTGTTAATTAGCATTCTATGGATATGGTATCTATAAACTCGTTTGGTAGGCGAGAATACTCGGTGATGTACAACGAGGGCGGGAAGAAAAGGTGTCAAAAGATAATATATCAAAACAAATTGATGTTTTGAAAATATTGTATATAGATCTTGGAAAGAAAATATAAATTTAATATATACGAATATGTCGATATATGCATAAATGCATACATACATACATACATACATACATACATATATATATATATATATATATATATATATATATATATATATATATATATATATATATATATATATATATATATATATATATATATATATATATATATATATATATATATATATATATATGTGTGTGAGAGAGAGAGAGAGATGGACTGTACATACATATAGATACACATGGAAGCTAAAGCATGGATGCATGGATGCATGTATGCATATATACACGTACACACACATATCATATGTATATATATATATATATGTATATATATACATGCATACCACTGAGACCAAAAAACCTGGACAAACATAACACAACACAGGACACAGGACACGGACACGGACACACACGCACACCATCATCATAACTTATATATATATAATATATATATATATATTATATGGACACACACAGCCTGAGCAAAAACACAAACACAAAAAACAAAACCACACGACAAACACAACATGTATTATCAATATTGTATATATGATATATATATATATAATATATATATTATGTATGTTAATACATATAATATATGCACATATATTATATAATATTATATATGTAATAATATTATATATATATATATTATTATATGTAATATATATATATATTATTATATATACATATACATTATAATATATGTATTTATTATATATTATATAATATATATATATATATATATATATATATATATATATATATATATATATATATGCTTATATATAATATATGTATATATATATACAAAACATACATAAAAATATACACGTGTTTATATATATATATATGTATATATATTTTATACCATGTGTATATATGCATATATATATATATATATATATATATACATATACATATATATATATATATATATATATATATGATAGATAGATGCAGAGACACAAAAACAGGCACATACACGCACATACACACACATATATATATATATATATATATATATATATACTACATATCCATGTATTGTTGCAAACAAATATGCTCGAGAATTCTTAGCGGAGCCTTAACTGAGTGTCAAATATATGACATACTTTTTTTGGTTAACAGCCAGGATACGATCGAGAAACACGCTTATCCAGACCGTCGTAGACCCGTTATTGGGAGGATCGTCAAGATGTTGACCTTCGAACGGTTGTGCACCGGGTTCGGCTGCGAGTACGTACACACTATTCAGCCAAGCGATGCAACTTATAAAGAATATCCATAAGCCCAACCGCCTGGGGGGAACAATTAGATGGATAGCTGTCATCACAAGTTTTAATAGTTTGCCATCCCCCTTATTGCTCTGCGTGCATGTGTGTTATAAGGGTCGGATAACCTAGTTGTTTGACACTATTATATTGAACTCTCACGATTATCCATTCTGAAGTCTAGACTTTCTCTCTCTTTCTCTCCAGTCTCTACTCTAGTAGTAGTAGAGAGAGGGGGAGAGAGTATAGAGGAGAGGCGACTTCCATACAGTAGGGCAAGGAGGCTACGGCGCTATGCTATTTCTGAAAATATCACACATGCTCATCGCGCTCCGGAGACCATTGAAGACTGAAGTCTCACCGGCAGTCCGGCACGGCATAAAATTTTATATAGCAGGTGAGTAGTTGAGCATTGAGCAGGATATATATGAGCCGATAGATCGGGGCAGCTATTTGGGGGGTTTTTTTATTATAAAAAAGCATACTACTCTCTGGTGTCAAGACTCATGAGTCGTGACAAGCTGGACTGAGGAGTGAGGACGGTACTATTTATTACCAAAAAAAAGGCTACTGTCACTGTATCTATAGTAGTAAATATAAATAACTGATCACCAAATATATTTATATTTATTCGTTTATACGTTTTTTAACGGGAAACGTATTGTGAGGTATGCATTGTGATTTGCGAAGTTAAAAAATGCCTTATTTGGTTGTTGGTAAAAAAAACACGGCCCCTCTGACTCTCTGAGGCTCTGGTAGTAGACTCTACTAGCTCTCAAGAGAGAGAGAGTAGTAGATAGAGACTGAGAGAGAGAAACCTTGATAATCCAGATAATCCAGAGGGCCGTGAAAAGAAACTACCAAAAAAAAAGTAAGCTGTTCACACTTGATGATTCTATGGCGTCATCATAATCATTACGTCACACAATGCGTCATAACAATTGATGATGTGTACAATGATACACTCCCTGTGTTTCTATTAACTATTAAAAGAAGGCTATGTATGCTCACTGGCAATTTCACAACAATCGTCCACGGATACAAAGGTGGTCAATGGTTATAGTCAATCGCCTCTACCACTGCAACTTACTGGCACAGGTATCAACAGCATAAGCATATAGCACAGTTCATTATTAAAAGCAACAACAACAATAAATTCTGGGAAAAAGGCCACTTGGCCTATCTGAGGGTAATTCAGGACGTACACTTGTGAGTAGCTCGCTCATTGCTGTTGAAATTCCACTTCTAGGCCCTCTTGAAAGTGGAAACCTCTTCTGTTGGGACACAATACCATGGCCGAACAGCCAGACCCCTTCGGTCACCCCGGTCAGGTACGTAGGAGACTCTGAATCCTTGCTAATAACATCAATACTACCAATCTGAATAAAATATAGTGCTTCAGCAATTGTGTACCTATGTGTTCGGAAGATGGCTCTACTTCTTTCCACCGCTTGAGATGATCGTGTATATGAATTTCATATCGGGTCGAATCTAAGTGTGTGTTGGTTATGCGTATTGCTAACTAAACACGAGCTCGAGGGGTAGTACACGGTATACGTGCTTGACAGACATATATAGGACGCTTCCAAAGTGGACGTCTAAGGACTTGGGAAATAATTTACAGCATCTATTTGCCCGAACATACACTAGACGAATACAATGACATATGTATTAGCATCAGTGCATGTTTCATCATCAGTGCATAAGCATGTTTTGTTTACACATTCAGTACATATTTTGGTGCATTACTAAGCTCTCAACGATTTAGTTAACTATATTTATATATATATATATATATATACATACTTACATACATACATACATACATACATATATATATATATATATATGTATGTATGTATATATATATATATATATATATATATATATATATATATATGTATGTATGTATGTATGGATGTGTGTGTGTGTCTATGTGTATTGGGTGGGTATATATATATAAAGATGGTGTATGGGTTGTCGAGATTGCTGATAAATTGAACATCTCTTATTCATCGAGCATTGCTTCCAGTGACACTATTTACTCTGGCAATGCTCGTCTAAATTGCATACTGGGGTACCTATTCATATATGTGTGTAGCTTGCACTGTTGTTTGTTTTTTCTATGTTCCTGATATTGCGCACGAGCTCTCGTCCGGCTATGAATATGGAGTAATTTGAGCGTGCAGCATTTGGGCTTTACCGTCATTCGTTGTATCTGGTGTACTCTATCACTACGAGCGATGAATATGGCTATTGCTTAGGCCTAAGGATGCTATATATACATATACACATATATATCTATATATCTATACATACATACTTACATACACATACATAAAATTATATATACATACATACATACACATACATAACAGTATATATACATACATACATACACATACATACCTGTATATATACATACATACACATTTATATCTATATATATATGTACCTGCATACATACACATACATAGCTATATATGCTATATATATACACACACACATACACATACATATCTATATTTGTCTAAAAAGTTGTATAATATATGCGATTCTTTTGATTATACGCCTAATGCGATAGATTAATGTACGCGCGTGTATTATATTACTATTGCGGCAGAAGTTGTCGCATCACATACATATGCATGTGTGCCGCGGAGAGAAGAAGTCGCAACTTGCACTGTAGGACTTAGTACCGTACCCTGAATATCAGAACATATTTTGGCGCTGAACAGGTACTATAGCTTTCCCTTATATGTCAGATCTTGTGTTCGATTCCACTGCATTATTTAATAAACAATGCTCTCTGCAGGTAAGAGAAATAGGGTGTCATAAATAATAATAAACAACTACATTCAGTATAAATTATATTTAATCACTATATTCAACATAAAATAGTTTCATGAACAGTATCTCTCTCATCAGCCAATTAAATATGACCAGCTGTATAGTCGATGTGCCGATACCGCATAAGCTTGTATGAATTTCCATATTTAGTGTGCCTAGTCGTTGACATTCAGAATCAGCCTGGCTTACTCGCTCCAGTAGTAAGCTACCATATATGGTCTTCAAGAGTAGTCAGCTACCATAGATGGTCTTCAAGGAGGGAAACCCTTGAAAGGTATCAACCGCCATATACTGTATGTACATACAATCCACAACAATACACCACATACAGCACATAACAAAGCCATTCCCCAATTATAAATACAGATAGTGATTGTCTAATTGCCGGTACCGAACTTCCGGCCGTATACATAAACGGCAAGGCTGGCGATTTCTGTGCGTTGAGTTGGGATCGCCATCACCCCTGCATCGCATGGATGTGGGTGGGGAGCGTATGCATACATCTGTAGACACAACGAGTTTGCTTATACATAAAACCACAGCCATGTTACTACATATCAAATACTCATTTTGTTTCTTCATATTGTGCGTATCTACAACCTCTTCGGCGAATTTAACGATGTTAATTAAATCTTTGATGTCGTATTCGTGGGGTTTCTCACGCTGTTACCAATATCGGCTAACACATCTCTGTACCTGCATACGAACACATACAGGCTGCTTTGTACTCGGCGTATCGACCCACATACCCTCCGAGGTTTTTAAATGATATTATGAAAACAGTATCAGTCAGCTCTGGAGCGGAATCCTGTTATATCGATGTCTGCTGTGGCACTGGTAAGGCATAGTTCAATACTCGTAAGGTTTAGTGTTTAGAGTTTAGGTTTTAGGGATATATATATATATATATATATATATATATATATATATATATATATATATATATATATAAATATATATATATAAGCATATATATGTATATATATTTACAAATACATACTATATATATATATATATATATATATATATATATATATATATATATATATATATATATATATATATATATATATGATGTGTGTGTGTGTGTGTGTGTGTGTGTGTGTGTGTATATGTATATATATATATATATATATATCAATGCATTCTGTAAATTTATGTTCCCACACGATATATATATATATATATATATATATCAATGCATTCTGTAAATTCATGTTCCCACTCGTCGAGCATTAAAATGTTCAGTACACACTTTACGTCGGGATGGGCGTAGTTTGTATTTCTACACGGCTACACCAAGAAATAGCTCATAGTACGACAGCAAGTAGTTGTACACTACACAGTACTCTACACTGCTACACTGCTATTACTAAGTACTCGGGGCATAAGTAGGTGTATGTCCTTCTCATCGCACATTCACATCCACCAGGGTAAGTATTCATTCCTCTGGGCACACCCCTCACATCAAACGTAGGCGTCGACCATAGTACCCGTCCAAAGGCACCAGTCGCGATAGTATCATATCCATACTGCATCTTTACTATATTCAAACTACAGCTACATACTCTCATCTTATATGTATATTCCCTTTTCATCGAACACCCACATCCACCAGGGTAGGTGGCCATCCCGCTGAGCACACACTTCACATCAGTAACTGCCGTCGAGCATAGTACGCGTCCAACATCTCCAAACGCAATACACTATATACATACAATATCCATACAGTATCCATACTATAACTACACATCCTCATCCTATCTATGTATTCCCCTCTCGTCGAACACCCACACCCATCAGGGCAGGTGGCCATCCCGCTGAGCACACACTTCACATCAGTAACTGCCGTCGACCGCAGCACCGCACAGCTGACTCAGGCGCGTGCAGAGTGTCCCGATGAGATACGTTTCGTGCAAGGAGACGTGCTTCATTTGCCAGTCACGGACAGCCACTCAATAGACCTTGTGACCATCGGACAGGGGCTGCACTGGCTCCCGCTGGCTATGTTTTTTGACGAGGTCAAGCGAGTGCTACGGTATGCAGAACGCCTGGGAGAGTATCGCATATCACTTCAGACCAGTTGGTGAGCCACGTGTGTAGAATAGCACAAACCTGCAGCTATAATCAACAGTCCCGCATCTGGTACCCATACATCAGCGAATGCACGGACTGTGGTAGTGCGAAGTGTTTGTGTTATGTTCCGGCTGAGTAACTCCAACCAATAGCCTCGATCCCTCAGTCAGTCTGTGATACTTTGCCACTACCCCTATGACATCAGTCAGTCAAATGCTTAGAATATCACAAACCACTAGCTAATCAACAGCCCAGCCCATATCTGGCACCCATACATTCAGCGAATGCACAAACTGTGGTAGTGCGACGAGTTTGTATTATGTTCCGGCTGTCACCCCAACCAATAGCCTCGATACCTCAGTCAGTCTGTGATACCTTGCCACTATATCTATGACATCAGTCAGTCAAGTGCTTAGAATGACACAAACCAATAGCTAATCAACAGTTCAGCCCATATCTGGCACCCAAACATTCAGCGAAAGCACGGACTGTGGTAGTGCGATGTGTTTGTTTAGTGTAGTGGCCTGGCTGTGATATCCCATCCATTGGACTCTGTCTGATGTTACCAATGAGACTCGTCTCGATCCCTCACTCGGTCTGTGATACGTTCTCATACCCCTGAGATTCCACCTGCTGTAGCTTCATTGTCGACTGTCGAGTGAGTCTCCTATATATCATCCCTTGAGTGACGTTATTGGACATGGCTGGAGCCATGGCTTTGTAGGTATCATTGCTATTGTAGATATCATTCTTGTCTTCTCCAGATATCCATTGAGTAACATTATTGGTCGTGATTTGCGTCGTGGGTTTGTAGGTATCAATGCTTTTGTAGGTATCTTTCTTGCACGTGGTTTTCTGAGTGTGGGGAAGTCCGGTACTGCGGGTTCTGTGGCTTTGCGCACATACACAATACCAGCACGGGCGTTTGTTACACCTTTGTAGCATGATAGATGCACGGGCTGGTATGAGTGCTCACGTAGTACTGTGCATATCATACGACATAACTACTGGGGTAATGGTCAAGGTATTTGCAGTACAGTTTATCTGTTCTACAGATATATCGACCAACTAACAAATTGGCGGAAAATTTCTCAATTTTTATAGGAAAAGTGGAGTTTTTGCCGTACTGGGATATTCAATTTGCAGCGTCGTGTCCTCTCCAGCGACGCAAGAGGTGAACTCGCCCAATTTATATTCATTCTCTAGCAGTTGTACACCGATACCTTTCTAATGAAAGTTGATGGCATCAATTTTATATAAATATATATATATATATATATATATATATATATATATATACATTTTTATTTTAGAACATACGTTTATATTTAGATACATGACACTGCAGTATTGTGAATTGAAGTTTACAGTATATCCAGCTCGTTTTCTGCCTTTCGTGGGTCTGAATGTGAAGCTGAAGTATCTTAATCCATTTAGTTCTAATGACGACAATACTGGGCTTTCAGTTTCATTTTGTATTGTGCTTTCAGTATTGCAGCATTGCCTTTAATAGTTTCGCTGGCACGTTTGTCTCCAACCGATATATGAGCAAGGCACTTAATGTGTCTCTATGAATACAAATGCTTCTCCTGAAGTCGCAACTATGCGTTCGACTACATCTATATATAGTACAACTACGCTTGTTTACGCATGGATGAGTGATGAATTAGTTTCAGAAAGTTTCTTGTCAACAGTTAACATGTAGCTATCAAGTAGTAATAAATACAAATGCTTCTGCTAACATCATTAGTATAAATACAATCTCATCTATATACAGTATAACTACGCGTAGTTAAGCATGGATTGGTGCTGATTATTCTCACACCCCTATGCCCCGCGCGTGTACACTGTTACAATGTTGAATGTCCGTTGTTCTGTCGAGTGCATCCTGGATCTCCTACGACCGCCTCGATATAAGCAGTATGGCGACACTTGTTTACGCGTGGGCTGATGCTGAATTGTTTCGGAGAGTATCTTACTAATAATTATGCCTATAAATGCTTGTACTAACATCACTAGTATATGTACGAACACTACAGATCCCATGGTAAACAGTACTGATGACCCCTCCAGCCATCGGCCTGGTCTCACAGATACTTCATACATCTCAGTTGACTTACAGAGAGAGTAATGAGCGTATCAACTTCATTCGCCTACAGAACTGTCCAAAAACAAACACTGTGATTAACGAGTTATAGTATATATTAGAATTTGCGTTATACTATAAATAAACCGGACATTAAACGTACATTCTAGTTGCTTTACGCTTTGAATCACGTTCACTTGCTATTGGTGTATTTCAATGTGTACATAATACATAACTAATGAGCACATCTACACGTGTGCTACACGTGTGCTTTCTCTACCCTACCACATGTGCAGCTTTTCAACGAGTACTTCCACAAACTAGATCAGCATTGGAGGTGCGACCGTGGTTTGATAGATTCTGCGTTTGGTGAGGTTCCCGCTTCATTTGATCTTGGGCTACATATTCCAGTGTCTATGTCTGTTAGCCTGTTTTGTCTGATTGTCTTCTATATATTATATATTGTATTATATTACTATATTATTATATTATCATATTATTATATCATTATATTAATATATTATTGTATTATTATATCATTATATTATTATATTATTATATTATTATATTATTATATATTTTTATTACATATGTATATATATATATATATATATATATATATATATATATATATATATTTATATATATATTATTATATTATTATAGTAAATATTCTATTATATATGTATATATCTATATATATATATATATATATATATATATATATATATATATATATATATATATATATATATATATACATTATATTTAAATATATTTATATATATATATCCTATCATCAACTTATTTGTGCTGCGTTATGCTTAAACAATCTCTTAACCAATACCTTCGTACCTGCATGAGATACACGCATGCGTTTGTATATTAAACCCCAGCTTGTTCACCTCCATCAGTCGATGTCGAATTCCCCTTCGAACAAGTAGACCGAACAGAATGCATTGAAAGCAAAACTGTGGCCTTGACTGCGTTTCATAAGTATCTGCTGTCAATGTCTGCCTATCGCGCGTGGAAGGCGGCCGTGGCAGACAGTGAAGGTGTGTGGTATAGTTGAGTGAGTAGTGCAGTATTTGTTTGTATTATTGTATAGAGTTATTTGTTTGAAAGTACCTCATGTGCGTACAATCTTGAGAGCTAGAATGGAGCGTTTGGTTACTGCAGATGTGATGCTCAGCATTCACGAATGGGTGGTCGCATCGATTGATAGTGCATACGGCCTGACACATTCGAATGTGGAATGTTGAAAGGGTAGGGCTTTCACAGTGACCTACAATTAAATCGACAATTCTATACCCTAAACTATATAATCTGTAAACCCTATGGGTAGCGCGTTCACAGTGACCTGGGATTAAAACGCCAATCGCACACGCGGAGAGAGACCATAACATACATCGATGGTGTGGTGAATAGTATGCATGCGTAGTCTCTCAACGTGCCCTTATACTGTCTTTCCTTGTCGACTGACGTAAAAGGATTCACATGCACATGAATGAATACATTACTTGTGATTGGCAAGGCTCTTCATGCATTAATTGTACACACCATTAATCTCGATAACCAATACATTGGCAGCAGAGGCGGATATCCTAGAGACCTTCATGCAAGCATTGCGGGGCAATCTCGGCCCGGACATCGATACGGTGGAGGTGAAAACCAGGTTTTTCCTTATTCTAATGCGGCCATGGTAGTCGACTACAACAATCTGCGTACCGAAGTTTCCTATTCCCATTGGCTGTCCCGGCTGCGTACACACAGGGAGAAGCAGTACGCATTAAGGTTTAAAATGGGCCCACATATCGTCTCTATACAAACAAGGAGCCAAGAACACGCACGTGACATACCCTTAACGCAGTTTTTGAGATGCTACTTTGTCGTGCGTGATCCTCTATGGTAATATACGAATAAGGTTGCAATCGAACGCATATCATCAGTTCTATAACTAGAGAGAGCTATCTCCACTCGCATCACCTGTCTCTGCACATACAGTCACGGTGCTCATCAAACTTTAACTTACACCTGGTATCACAAAGAGAGTGACAAACACCATCACCTTCATTGGAATGATCACCCACATGCACATGAAGAGCTACTACGAAACATACTGAATCCCGCTTTCTCGAGCAGAACACCAAAGTGTTGGAGAAGTAGAAGGAGAAGGGTGAGGAGAAGGCTATCGAGGACGGTTCAATTTCTGACCAGAAGAAAAAACTGTTCCTTCCATCTACGCGTATAGGAACGTCTCAAGTAGCACTGACATACACCTTCATTCACATGACCACCCACGTGCACATGATGAGCTACAAACAGCTACGCCCATTGACTATGACCATATCGCGGTGGAGAGGTACTGAGAACGGACTACAACTTAATGAGGGAACAGCTTGGGCCTATGAACCATTGCCATCGCCATGCAGCGTATTAAGAGTGAGTGAATAAAAGAATTAAATAGAAGCAATGCTACCGTATTGGTAGGTAGTCTTTGGGTTTTCCATTGGTAGTTAGTCGTTGGGTTTTCCATTGGTAAGTAGTCCATGGGTTTTACTTTGATACTTAGTCCGTGGGTGTTCCATTGATAGGTAGTCCTTGGGGTTTTCATGGATAAGTAGTCCTTGAGTTTCCATTGATCGGGTAGTGCTTGGGTTTTTCATTAGTAGGTAGTCCTTGGGGTTTCGATTGGTAGGTAGTCCTTGGGTTTTCTTCGGTGTCAGGGTTAGGTTTAGTATCTGAAGAACGCGGTCTGTCACCACTGGAGCGTATTGGAGCGTATGTGCGCCATACTTTCGAACTAGATACAGTCGACTCTTGACGGACCGCTGCCTAACGCTTGATTTGGCTCACTGGTTGAAGTTTATGGTGTGTAACCTGCTGTAAAAAAGCTACACATACTGCTTGACCATAGCCTTGTCTATTATAGGAAAGCTATGACTAACAAAGTATCTTATTTGAATCCTACAATTATATTTATATTGATGTACTGTTGATGTCTTATGCAGTTTAATAAATTTGTCGATTTGGGGTCCATGTCGCCCATATATTCTGGTTTGGGCTTTCGAATACTCCATCGAGGGTTATTGAATTAGGATCAATGTCGCCCATATATTCTGGTTTGGGCTTTCGAATACTCTAACGAGGGCTATTAAGTTAGGATTAATGTCGCCCATATATTTGGGTTTGGGTGTTTCTGATGAGGGTTACTAAAATAGGATCATTGTCAATCATTCATTTTGGTTTTGGGTGTCGAATACTCTGACGCTGGTTATTAAATAAGGATCATTGCCAACCATTTATTTTGGTTTCAGGTGTCGAATACTCTGAAGAGGGCTATTAACTTAGGATCATTCCCAACCATTTATTTTGGCTTCGTGTGTTGTATACTCTGACGAGGGTTATTAAATTAGGGCCAGTGTCACCCCGTTTCTGTTCTTTTCTTCTTTTTTAATTCTGGGTGTCGAATACTCTGAAGAGGGCTATTAACTTAGGATCATTCCCAACCATTTATTTTGGCTTCGTGTGTTGTATACTCTGACGAGGGTTATTAAATTAGGGCCAGTGTCACCCCGTTTCTGTTCTTTTCTTCTTTTAATTCTGGGTGTCGAATACTCTGAAGAGGGCTATTAACTTAGGATCATTCCCAACCATTTATTTTGGCTTCGTGTGTTGTATACTCTGACGAGGGTTATTAAATTAGGGCCAGTGTCACCCCGTTTCTGTTCTTTTCTTCTTTTAATTCTGGGTGTCGAACACTCTGGCGGTGGTGTCATCTGCCCCAGTGATGATATGCCGTCCGTCTCTGTTTTAATGAAGTTATAATATAGTTTAGCGACACAGATTCGCCTTTATATATACCATAGCTTTTGCCTATATAAAAGGCTATGTATATATACGAAAAAGGAGTTTCAGTAAGCCCTGATTCCTGAACCCTAACGTCACCATATTATACACATCATATGCAAATGCTAAAACCACGCTTACATCACACCCACATAGAACGTACTTGCTCAGTGCTATGCACAAAATGCCGTCGTTGTGTCCTGTCCACGTCTTCGTACATTCGCCTGTCCGCGCATCCCACGCTCTTACGGTATGGTCCAGACTGGCTGTGTACACAATGGGCTCTGAGGGATGCCACTGTATCTTCACCACACCC
Organism: Sphaeroforma sirkka; assembly: GCA_001586965.3. Lineage (NCBI taxonomy): Eukaryota > Ichthyosporea > Ichthyophonida > Sphaeroforma > Sphaeroforma sirkka. The sequence continues at coordinate 30,933 of LUCW03002313.1, read as the reverse complement.
TCTCCATGCGCACACGTGTGTCTGAGCTTGAACGGTGTGGTGTCCCAAATAAGCAGGTTGCCGTCTAGACCTCCACTGGCCATGAAGGGGTGTGTGCGTGAGAAGCGCACACACTCGACGCTCTGGTCGCCATGGGCGTCGTTAAAGGCATAGAGGACCTTTGTTTGCTTGACGTTGGTGAGGACCACTCCTCCGTTCTCACCGCCTGGTATTAATGATAAGATATGTGTGTTTTAATGATGTGGGGATATATATATATATATATATATATATATGTGTGTGTGTGTGTGTGTGTGTGTGTGTGTGTGTGTGTAGTGGTAGGAGTGAGTGAGGTGCTGGATTTAGGATAGCATGTACTACAGTATCGAGTGGCCGGGAAGAGAATGAAACGAACAGAGGTGTCCCCCAATCCTATCTCTCGTTCAGTCACTGTTGATGGCAATGCGACTCTACTCTTTGAAACGCTATGAAGAGAAACACAAAGCAACCGTATAGCGGCGTTGTGGTTTGGAGTAGACTTGTATAGTTCATTTAATAAGGTAGGAACCAATAACCTATTAACGACGCACGTGGTTGATTAAGATATAGGCCTGTTGTACTTTATGTATTGTTACGTACCGCTTGAGGGTATTGGTATAAATACACGTATACTGTGGTATAGTTTACGTATCAATACATACCTCCTACGGGTAATGGTATAACCATACATATACTGTGGTATAGTTAACGTATTAATATATACCCGCATAGAAGTAGAGAAAGTGGATGGGCCTGTGCGAACGGATGGGTGCCCGACGGCGAAAATGCTGTGTCAGCTGCTATATGTACATGCCTGTGGTACTTAAGGTCTATCAGCGACCATTCCCATGAAGGCTACAGAGGAGGACATAGGGAAACATAGAGCAGTATAATATAAAACATACAGTAGTATAATATAAAACATACAGTAGTACAACATAAAAATAAACAATAACATAACACACCTGCTGCCATTGTAGAGCTATCTGGGCTCAGATCGCATGTATTGACTGGACACTCAAACCACTGATTCTGGCCCAGTCCGAATTTGACCTCAGCGGTCCCCTTTCTTGGGTCCCATAGGATCATTGAACCGTCAAACTGTTTGTATGGGGTGCACGGTAGGAGGGACGGAGAGGTGATTAATTGAGTATAGGCTAGCCTGAAATATCTCAACAACGGCCACGGGACTGGAAAATTAACTTGAGATTTATATAACACCGACAATATCTACGCCAGGCACTGATATATTCATTCACTACAAGTACGTTCCTAGCAACACTCTAACCACCTCCACCTTGTGCGTACACACGCCGGCTTGCAGGTGAAGCCGGAAAAAATCGAGTGCAAGCGTACGAAGCAGTGTGTGTGTATGTACAGTAGAGTGTGTGCATGTGTAGTAGTGTGTGTATATATGTATAAAATATAATACAATACATACATATATATATATATATATACATATATATATATATATATATATATATATATATGAATATATATATATATATATATATATATACATATATATATATATATATATATATATATATATATTATATACATAAAAGTATATATTATTTATTTATACATACGTATATATATATATATATGTTTGTATGTTTATATATATATATATATATATATAATATATATATATATATATATATATATATATCACATATATATATATATATATATGTATGTATATTTATATATAATATTATTATAATATTATAATATATATAATATATATATATATATATATATATATATATATATATATGTATGTATGTGTATGTGTGTGTACATGTATATATATAGATATAGAAATATAAAGATATATTGTTATATGGAGAGAGATTGATAGATAGAAAGATAGATACAGATATCACATGTACGTACTGTACAAGACCTGGCACACCACCCATACCGATGAGGAGAAGATCCATTTGCCATCCGCCGAGAATCCTCCGTCTCTCACAGAGTCCGTGTGATTACTCAACACACTCATCAGCGCTCCAGAGGGGACCTTCCACATCCAGATGTTACCATCACTCGACCCAGCCAGAAGGACATAGCCCTTAGAGTGCCACTGTATCCATTCCACCTCCGTGCAGCCTTCGCACGAGACCACAGCCTTACCCGTTGGCACGTCCCATACTAACACTTGACCATCCAGGCCCCCCCCGATGCTACGTACTGTCCATCTGTGGTGTGTTAAAGAGACAGTTCGGAACAATTAAGAGTGTGGCCAGTGTAACACAGTGACGATGCAAGGAACACAGATATGTATGACGCTGTGAACGATTTTAGCGTAGACGAGTACTCGTCGATAGTACATGGCGATGTACCCTACATAAACGCGCACAGGCACATACTTATGTATACATATACATGTACGGATGATACACACATACATATATATATATATTTATATATATATATATATATATATATATATATATATATATATATATATATATATATGTATATATATATATATATATATATATATATATTTATATATATATATATATATATATATATATACATATGCATATACAAACACATATATATATATATATATGTATATATATATACATATATATATATATAATACACAGATATGTACTATATATATATTTATATATATATATATATATTTAAACATATATATATATATGTTATATATATATATATATATATATATATATATATATATATATATATATATATATATATATAGATATGAATATAGATATAGATATAGATATAGATATAGATATGGATACGGATACGGATATGGATATGGATATAAATATAGATATAGATGTAGATATAGATATCGATATAGATATAGATATAAATATAAATATAGATATAGATTTAGATATAGATATAGATATGTCTTCAATGGGACCAACCTGCACTGAATTCAATAGCTGTAACGCTGTCTGTATGTCCAATGAGTTCATGTAGTACTGTGCCGTTCTCGGTTCGCCACAGATAGGCCTTGTCGTCACCACCTCCACTCGCGGATGTATTCGAGTCCACTGCACCGAGAAGAAGGACAATCAACATATGAAGCAGCTAGAGTAAAGCCGCGTTTATCGGGTATCTAAAATGTGCAAACATACAGAAATGCTGGTGCAAACGACCTCGTATGTACTTTGCACCCATGTTTGTGCAAAGCATATACCAGGACTGACAGCTACGTGGTACAAGGCATCGTCGAGGGTTTTGTTGTTTTAGGTTTTAGGGTTTAGGGTTTTGGATTTAGAGTTTGAACACTTCACAGCGTGGCACAGACTTGCTTATCATTTGTGGTCCATTATTTGCCCTCATTCCCCCTCCCCAACACACACACCACATACTTAGGTACATGAAACGTACCCGGACTGACAGCCACACAGTACACTGCATCCTCGTGTACTCCAAAGTGTGACACAGAACTGTCTACCACGGGTCTCTCATCAGCAGCATCGTCCATAGACATATCCTCGTCACCATCCTCATCTTCATCGTCATCGTCCTGAGAAGCGCGAGCAATAGTCAGTAGATATTAGGTTGGTAGTTATCGCGCATACGTCCACAGTAAACCTATACGTGTAAACTGGAACGTGTTTGGGCACATATCGATGTATGTGAAACAAAAGCACGTACGCATTTGACATATTGCTGTGTTTAAGCAGTAAATGGAAATGTTATACGCCAAACACAATATACGCGTACAATCGTGAATCATCACGAGATCGATCACATATCTCTGCCTAAAATAGGAAAGAGACATGTACGTTGGCGAACATGATATATTTGTATATAAATGCGAATCCTGAATGTTTTACATAAATGCATGTTCATGAAGGTAACATATCGAAGAATATGTACAGTATTGTAGATGTAGAAGTAGGGAGGAGTGAGAGTTTGTATATATGTATAAACAAATGCATTCTTGTACAGACTATTACTGGAGCTATACACACGTATCACCCATGTCAATAACAATTGAATATTAAATATACCCAATTCACATGTATAATACAAATGCCAAAATACATATACCTAAATAATCACAAAAAATTACGCCTTTTGTACTCGAAAAAGAAAAATATATTTATACGTAATACATGCACAAACTATATCGAGGTATTCATATCAATATAAACAACAACCGCGAATACGTATACAAACTTGTAGACAGAAAATTATATATATATATATATATATATATATATATTTATATATATATATATATATATATATATATATATATATATATATATATATATGCATCAACTGTATCGAGGGTGTTCATATCAATATATACAACAACCGCGAATACATACACAAACTTGCAGATGGAAAATTATATATATATATATATATATATATATATATATATATATATATATATATACATACGTGTGCGTGTGTGATGTGTGTGATGATGACGTGTGTGTTGATGATGATGTTTGGATTGTTGATGATGATGTGTGTGATTGTTATATTTGATATTATAATAGCAATATATATATATGTATTGATGTGTGCATATGCATATATATATATATATATATATATATATATGCTTCTTTGACGTGCGTGATGATGATGATGATATTGATTGTTGTTATTGCATGTATTATATATATATATATATATATATATATGTATATATTATATAACTATATATATATATGTGTACAAAATAATGTATGTTTTGTATGTATATATATATATATACATATATATATAACAATATTGATGATGTTGATGATGTGTATATATGTATATTATATATATATATAATATATATATATATGTATATTATATATTATATATTATTATATATATATTATATTATATACTCTATATATATATATATATATATATACATACATATATATTTCTGTATATATATATATATATATTATATATGTAATATATATGATCATGATGACGATGATGATGATGATGATGATGATGATGTTTGTGATGATGTATTGTTGCATGTGTGGGTGGGTGGGTTGGGTTGGTGCTATGTATGTATGCATATATGCTATAATAATATATATACGCGTGTTGTGCGTTATGTTCGTGTTTTGTGAATATACGCGTTGATATGTTTATATATATATATATATATATATATATATTATATATATATATATATATATATATATATATATATATATATGTATATATTATATGTATATATAATATATATATATATATATAATATAATATAATAATGATGACATGCGCGTGTGCATAATGTATGTATATATATACTGCATATGTGTTGATGATGATGATGATGATGATGATGCAGATGATTGTTGTTGTATTATGTATATATAACATGTATATATATATTATATATATATATATATATATATATAATAATATTAATATATATACAATAATATGCTATATATATATATATAATATTATTATTATATATATATAATATATAACCAATAATAATAATATGTATATATATGTATGTATGTAACACATGTAATGATACATTATACATGTTGACATATAACATGTATATATGTATACATGAGGAATATTAATACAACATGTGTATATATGTATGTGTATATGCATGTATGTATTATATATATATATATATATATATATATATTAATATATATATACATGTGAACGTATGTAATCTGTAATGTTTGTTTTTGTATAATATATATATATATAATACATTGCATATATAATATGTATATATGCGTATGCACATGCGCGTATAATAATATTGGTTGTATAATATATAATATATATATATGTTGATGTATATGTATATATATATATATATATATATATATATTATATATATATGTATATGTATATATAATATATAATATATATATATATATATATATATATATATATATATATATATATGACATGTTGTGTGTGTGTGTATGTATGTACATGTATGTATAAATATATATATATGTATATATATATATATATATTATTGTTATTATTAGTATTATTATCACATACTTCATCGAGATCATCCGGAGCGTCCTCTTCATTGATCTCTATGATGTCGTATTTGTCGGCTGTAATAACCTCGTCATCGTCGAAAAGGCCATCGTTAGACTGGTTCTGGGTGGCGCCAGAGCTGCCATCATCGACGGTACGATCTCCTTCACTCATTGTTATGTGTTGTTTATGATAGATTGGTTGGTTATTGATTATATATACAAGAGTGAGATACTGAAAAATTGGTTGTATAGAAATGAAATATACGCGCAAATGGTCATCAATAGACAACTAAATATTTACAATAAGCATTGTATTATCATATTCCGGTGTATTTGCACGTGTACCAATACACATTTTTTATTTTTTTTGGAAAATCTACAGTTGTTATGGGCTGTCGTGTTTACGCAAATACACCTATAAAAATAGTAATTATTTTTAACACCTGTGCATGATACGATATATAATGACTTCGTAAACTTGTTATTTAAGGTTCACTTTATAGATGGAGAGAGAGTGTACATTTATTCACCAGAGGATGCATACTTAGGATTGTCTCGGAAAGCTGAACCATACGCGATCATGGCCATAATCCTCGTTCATTCGTACTTGATTCCTCTACACATAACGCAGTTATGACCACAGACAACTCACCATCACAAATATTCACGAGCACACATCCCGTTCAATCTCTGCGTCAAAGGGCGCTACAAGTACTGGTGCAAAGTATAGCTATCATAGAAAATCTCAATATGCTCACCAAGGAACTAGCCGATGAGTTGCTAAGCGACCTGTCCAAAACCACAACAGTGGATTCAGGTCTAGCCAGGTTACTCGCGTCGGAACATATTCCTATAACGAATATACGTATCGTAGATGCGAATGCGGTGGTAGGTGTTTCTATGTTGCGTAATCTGACTAAGTTAAACGCCTCACATACGAGATTGCTCGACCGTCATCTCGATACATTACGTCCATTAGCCTCCACACTGATATCTCTCGATATATCGCACTGTGCGGAGATCTCATACCGTGGGGTCGTAAAGCTAACTATGTTCACACAATTGGAGGCTCTGTTTTTGGAGCATATGAATAATATTTTGACCAGCCCTGAGCATCTGGTCCCCTTAGAACGACTTGTAAACCTTCGAACTCTATCAGTGGCCGGTAATACAGAGCTGCGACGCTTGCCGGCAACCCAATTCAGCAAACTCGCACACTTGCAGCATCTGAACGTATCACATACTAAAATAGATTTTAAAGAGGTCATCCGCGTATTACGCAAAGCAAAGGGTAATGCTGGAGGGGGTGAAATAGTGCACGTACTCAAAAGGGATATTGTCGACACCTCAGTGGGTACTGAGAGTTCTAAAGTACACAGAACGAAGCGAGCGAGATTTGACCAAAGCGTAGACACTCATTCACATACACAGTCTCCTGAACGTGCAAAGGCACCGTCGATCCTGCATAAGAGTCCAGAGAAGAGCACACATGTGCCCGTGGTGCACTCCTCGGTTGCTACGCAACCAGTACAACCCATGCCCATCTCAGAGATTCACATAGACACTCCGGTTCTGAAGAAGAATTCGATTGGGCATACATTGCGGTACTTTCCATATCTGCGTACGCTGTTTCTAAACCAGCCCAAATTGAAGGAATTGCAGTTACACTTCAGTAAGGGATGTAATCGCTTACGAATTCTAGGTCTTTCGAATTGGAACCCCCGGCCAATTGAGGCACCGGCAGCCGCAGAGGGTGAGGCCGAAGCAGCTGACAATGTCGTTTCGGATAATAACGCGGAAGCGACACAACCGGAGGTAGATCGGCCACAACCTGAGGTAAGTCCGCCACAGCCACAAGTAGGACGAGAAAGAAGTTCTGCAATCACTGGAATTACGAGTGGTAATAGTAGTGCACGTGAACGGAATTCAGGAATCCCGGGAGTTGAGGGCAGCAGTAGGAATGGGCAAGAAATTCGTGTGAACGATGCTAGTATCGTGTCGGCAGTTCGGAACTCGGATATTGAGGCTGGGGTGAGTAGAGTTGGTTCGCCAGAGATAATAGAAGAGGAAGTGGAAGATCCAATTGAACAGGAATTCTCGCTGCCACATACAATTCACACGCTTGTCTTGCATAAGTGTAATATAGAAAATAAGGTGCTGGTCGAGATACTACGTGCTAATCCAGCTTTAAGGCGTCTAAAGGTTATACAAAACCCTGTGGTTACCAAGGATTTGCACGAACTCGTGAGTCGAATAGTGAATAAGTTGAGCTTAGAGACCTTGGTGCTACATGGTTGCTATGAAGTCTTTCCCGGAGAAGATGAAGCAGTGGTCTATCAGCGATGTACTGATGACGTTCTTGAGAAGTCAACTGTTAGTGCTGACTCTGTCAAATGGACTGAATTTCGGTGATCGGGTGAGAAATACAGCGAGTGAAACGGGGAATAAAGTATTAGTTGAGAATATTAGTAAAGCTGCTAGAACTGTGAACCTTGTTACGCACGTTGCTTTATCTGTTTACCTATCTGTATATTTGGTTCATGCTCATGGTCACACATTGCTATGTGTATAAGATCATCTGGCGATATGTTAGTTAATAATGAAACACTACGACTGCTGTGATACATTAAGTGCTATGCTTAATTCTAATATGGTGGCAAATTTATATACTTGTCGAGTGTGAAGCTGGGAATAGTACGAACCAGGAGCACTATATAACCAAGTATCGCAAGAGTACCACACCTTCAAACTCAGTATCACTCCGACCATCAGTATCACACCTTCAAACATGAGTAACACACCATCAAACATATACTGCAATATCACATTGCGGGAGGAATACATGACCTCAATAGAAAACTTGTTACCTCTTTCTCTCTGCGACTAATTTCAAGTAGGGCTCGTATTCTGGTACCAAGCACTTTTAAATGTGTAACATATCGTTCTTCTTGCTGTTATAAATGTACATGCGTTATGATTTACTCAGGACCCGTGCAGCATGTGTTGCACTCTCTCCCTGCGACCATACGAGTAGTTTTCGTATATTCAACAGACCTGGTATCAGGAACAGCTGTATGAAGCAGAACTCTTTTCTAGCTGCTTACACGTGTACACTTTGTTTTTTTTACACGGTGCCGGTTCAGCAACACGTGCCAATTGCCAAATCAAATCGTAGCCATATGGAGAAAATCTCACAACTGAGTTCAAGCTCAGAAAAGGCTTTGATCTCAGCCTAATGTCAATTCGTTCAACTAGGACAAGCATAACTGGTCAGCTTGGGGAGCAATTTTGCAGCTTCGGACTTCCTAATGTAAACTCATACCTGCTGTGCACAGATACCTTTATACACAGAAAAGTCAATAAGATTTTGTATCAACCCGTACACAATACACCACCGAATCCATATGACTGTTGGCGTTGAAGTATGCTATTGTGCGTTAGTCATTTCCCGTGGTTGGAACTGATATACATCGAGAGCAGAAACGATGACCCCACAACAAATCGTAAGCCAACCTGCAGTCTATGAGCGCTTAGATTTCCATAGCGGGAATTGTCGCATCATAGCTGGATATGATTGATATACGAGTTAAACGCACAACTTGTACAGCGCAGTTATCATACATACAGGTGTGCTACTTTACAAAGTCGAAAGATTTTATCTAATATGGGATTGATGTTGACTTATGCTTAGTAGCAATGGGCTACTCGGCGTTCTTTTAGCAGAGTTATTTCCTTGAAGTAAGTAAGCTTACAAATGTATTTATTTGAACAATTCTAGTATACTTGTTTTTCATATTCTCTAATTTCAATATTGTAGCCGTCTACATAGGGTTTTTTATTCTTATTATGATATTTTTTTTTGAACTGTATTTAATCATAGCATATTATATAAGGCTATGTATATATTTATGCATGTACGATTGTTCTTTGTACGTACCTCCTATAAAATAATAGATAGAACAGGTTAATTATGGTCATTTCAATTATGGTCATATTCTGATATTCATCAGTGGCATTTTCTTTTACCACCACGCCGTCTAGGAGCACTGAGCAGAGTGCGACCACGCGACAAGCGCTGCTATTTTGGTTTTACATAGACGTTTACGTTGTGTTTTTTTAAGTTAAAAATATCATAGCCTTCTAAATAGTATATAGACAACAAGACAACAATATATTCGCATAAGCAGTTCGTTTCTCGTATTCGCGTTAAAGTTAATCGATTGTGCTATGGATTTCACCTGAGGCTGAGTGACTTTTAAAAATTTGCGTGAAAACGCATAAAAGTCCAATCATTTGTATTCGCGTTTTCGTTCAACGTTTACTGGATCCGACGTTCCAACGTAAATATTATTTTTATATTCCACTTTCCAGAGGCTATTGTAAAAGAGTAAAAGATCTTCCATACTTCAGTATCATTGGTTATGAGATAAAAGCATCTCCCTCCATCAGGCATGTTTTTTAAATTTTACTATCTTTACAGTGCATACACTCCCTACAGCCTACAGGGCACAGGGCCACAGTGAGTACAGGCTGTACCGCTACAGACTACGCAACGCAGGCTACAGGCAGGCTACAGTCAGGTCTTCAAGCTGTAGCCCTTCCACAAAATAACTATTATCCTTTTGTATTTTCCGTGTTTGCCGTTTGTTGTTACATACATATTGCGCATCTACTGCACTGTACAGCTTACATACTTCATATTGTCATGCACTCATTATGGGAAAGAAGACGAAATTCATAGGTCTACTGTGGTGTGTGGGGGCTGTGACACTGTTGATGCACTTCGGCGTGGAGTTTGACTTCTCATTGAACGCTGCAGATGTGGTTACCAACGCTGACGAAAGCGCGCGCCAACAGGCTGAGCAGTTCCACCAGTATACAGACAACAATACTAACCA